>PVKA01013874.1:0-53816 GCA_004027165.1 Ctenomys sociabilis | reverse complement strand
ATGTCTTTTTGAGACAGGGGCTCACTATGCAGTTCAGGATGGCCTTAAGCTCACTTTGTAGCTCAAGCTGGTCTTGAACTCACAACAATCCTCCTGCCTCAGCTTCCTGAGTGCTGGGATTACAGGCATGCGCCACCACGCCTGGCGTAACAGTTTTGTATAATGGAAAAAAAAAAAAGAAAGGAATGATAAAGGTCACTCTGAAGGGCTTTCTTGGCTAATGAGTGAAGTCCTTGATGCC
This sequence comes from Ctenomys sociabilis, assembly GCA_004027165.1. Taxonomy (NCBI): domain Eukaryota; kingdom Metazoa; phylum Chordata; class Mammalia; order Rodentia; family Ctenomyidae; genus Ctenomys; species Ctenomys sociabilis. Next base: position 53,575 of record PVKA01013874.1, on the reverse strand, counting down.
CCTTCTTAGCAAAATGTTTTCTACTTGGAAAAAAGAAAACATAGACCTTAAATAGTATGAGAAACATTTTGGGAGCAAAGTACAAAACTCAAGATGTGACCTTAGACAGAGCTGTTCCAGGGGCACTCTCTGTATCTCTGGTAGCTGCTGCTTTAACAGTTGGTGATGGTAGTGGTGGCTGGTGAACAAATGGAAGCAGACCCCAGAGGCAACCCGGCCTGCTCGGCCCTTCCTCTGCAGAGCATTGGCTTGAGATACAAAAGTATCCTCTAGACTTTCCATCCCTTTGCTGGCATCATATCTGCAAAGGAAAAGGAAATACTGAATTAGTTAACAAAAATGTGGCCAAGCCACCTGGCAAAGAAGATGAACCACCTTTCTTCTACTGAAGAACACAGGACCCTGTGTGCTCTAAGCTTCTTAAAGCAACTGGGATCAAGTTTTTGAAAACTTTCTGCACTTCAAAGCAAATAGTCAACAGAGTGAAAAGAAAACCCACAAACTGGGAAAAAATTATAGCCGACTATCCCACCAACAAATGTGTTTTACCAAGAACACATAAAGAATTTCAAAAATTCAGGACCCCAAATTCAAAGACCCAATCCAAAAATGGACATCCGAGATGAATATAGATTTCTCAGAGGAAGAAATACAAATGGCAAATAATACAAATATATGAAAAAATGTTTAACATCATTAATCATTTGAAAAATGCAAATTAAAACAACACAGACTCCATCGCACTCTATAAAGAAATGGCTTACATCAAGAAGTCATCTAATAACAAATGCTGTAGAGAAAGGGCTACATGTTTTTTTTTTTTTTTGGCACAACTGGGGATTGAACTCAGGCCCTTGTTTGTGCCTGGCAGGCAAACGTTTATTCTACTGAGCTATCTCCCCAGCCCTCTGTAGAGAAAGGGGAACTTTTCTCCAAAGTTGATGCGAGCACAAACTGGTGCAACCACCATGGAAATCAGTGTGGAGATTCCTTCCAAAGCTAGGATTGGAGATCCCATTCAAGCAAGCTGTTCCCTTCCTGAGTATTTTTGCAGAAGAACTGAAAACCTCATTCCACATTGATATATGTGCACCCATGTTTATAGCAGTACAATTTGTCATAGCTAAATCTGGAAACAATTGAAGAATGGATAAAGAAGATGTGGTATTTTTGCACAATGGAGTATTATTCAGCTATAAAACAGGATAAATTTGAGTCTTTCACCAGTAAATGGATGCAAATAGAAAACATATTGTCAAGTGAAATAAATCAGACGCACATGTATAAATATCATATTGTCTTCTCAGTGTTGAGAACCTGAAAGAGAAAAGTGGAATCTGAAGGGTACAATAGATACTGGGAAAAATGAATGGACTTACTTAAAAGGAGTTACTGAGCTGAGGAGAAAGACAGGAGAGGGAATGGGGAAAAGAGATTTCTCTAGGTAGGTAAGTAGGACAGTTTGGACAACTGTACTGTGAATTTCTGCTGGTCTATGGAAAGGAGCAAATAACAATTTGTGTCTCCTTTTTAAAATTGATTGTATTTTTTAATCTTCATAAATTTTCTTTTTTTTTTTTTGATGGAACCAGGTGACTGAACTCAGACCTTTGCACTTGCCAGGGAAGCACTTATTCCATTGAGCCATCTCCTTGGCCCTTCTCTTCATAATTTCTTAAACATTTTTTTTTCTTTTTCCAATTTTCTTTTTTATTTTGTCTTTTTTGAGACAGGGTCTCACTATGCAGTTCAGGCTGGCCTTAAGCTCACTTTGCAGCTCAGGCTGGTCTCGAACCCACAACAATCCTCCTGCCTCAGCCTCCCGAGTGCTGGGATTACAGGCCTGCACCATCACGCCTGGCTCTTTTTCCAATTTTACATGCATATATCTGGTAATATGAATAACTGGTTAGAAAATAACACTATGTATTACAACAAATACTGTGAAATTCATATTACTTTGTTAAGTGAAATTCTGTATCACTTGTAATTTTTTGTTTTAATTCTAATTTGTACTCTTAAAAAATGAAAAATAAAAAATAAAAATAAGGGCCTGAGTTTAATCCCTGGTACCACCAAATACACACACACACAAATACAAATAAATGGCATATGGCTTGAGTCCAACATATATGTATATATATATGGAATCAAGTGCCACAGCATAGTTTCTTTTCTTTCTGTCTTTGGAGATAAGGTCTTGCTAGGCAGTTCAGGTTGGACTTGAGCTCACTTTGTAGTCCAGGCTGGTCTCAAACTTGTAATATTTCTACTGCCTCAGCCTCCCGAGTGCTGGGATTACAGGCACATGCCACCATACCCAGCTATAGTTTCTTTAGACAATTCTTTTCATCCAAGTATATGTAAAATCAAATTAAAAAATGAGAAAAAAACCCAAATTCCTTATTTCTTAAAACACTTGCCCAGCACTGGGATTATAGGCGCGTGCCAGCACACCTAGCCTCAGTGCAGTCTCAGCATACCCTGGAGGCAAGGCCAGCACAGCAGGCCTGGCCCCTGCGTCTGCCTAAGCAGGGCCTTTAGTCTGCTGAGCTATCTGGCCAGCCCCAAACCTTTCATTTTATATCCTTGTTGGACTCCAACATCCATGCTCTTGGTTATAGAATCACTCATACAGCTATATTTCTTTTTCCGAAAGTATTTTTTGAAACAATTCTTGTACATCAGCATTAGCTATTAAAAGCTGTACTGGGGTCAGGGATATAGTTTAGCAGCATAAGTGCCTGCCTGGGAAGCACAAGATCCCAAGTTTCATCCTCAGTATTGTAAAAAACAAAAACAAAAAACTGCTGCATTTGAGGCCAGGGAAATGTTCAGTGGCTTAAGCGGCTGCCTGGCAAGTACAAGGTCCAGAGTTTAATCCTTGGTACTGGACAAAAAGAAAAAAAAAAGCTGTGTCACCCCAAATGAAGCATTTTTACCCCATCCCCTCTTATATCACCAAGAGAGAATACCTCTTTTCTTTCATTTTCCCACAGTCGATGACATACACAACATCATCAATAGTTACGGACGTCTCAGCAATGTTGGTGGAAATTATAATCTTAGTTACCCCTGCTGGAGGTTTTATAAACACAGCCTGCTGCTCTTCACTGGATAAAGATGAGTGAAGTGGGTGAATTACACATCTGAAAGGAAAAAACACATTAAGGACGTTGGCACAACACGCTGAAGTTAGATCTAGTGGGTGTATTTGTATTCAAATTCCCAACATGAATTCAGCCTCTGCACACCTGTCCTCAAGGTCCAGCTCTTCTAAATGGGCAGGTTCTTACTGTTCCTTGTCTAGTAACTAAAAATTGGTTACCAACTTGGGAAAAATAGTAAACAGTCAAGGGAATTGTTAAGATTGTACAAGTAACAAACGTAAAGCAAACTGACTAGCAAAGATTAATCATTCCTCTACCTTTAAATTCAGAGAAACAGAGACAAAGACAATGATGTAAGCTACTTCCTCCTCATACTTCTAGAAATGTTCATCTGTTAGCTGCCTTTCCCCGTAGATGTAAATATACATTCTGGGTGCCATGACACTAAAATAGCATTTGAAAATTATCTTCTCACAGTGCCTGGCTGGCAAGCATGAGGCACTGAGTTCAATTCCCAATACCAAAAAAATATTATTTTCTCTCAAAATGCTAGCATTTCTTTGTTGTTCTGAATGCTAACTTTGCCTCCATCTTCCCCTCCTCACTAGGAATCTGGCAACTAGAATTACATGCAAGTGTGCTGAGTCATTATGCTAAGTGAAAAAAATAATCTTTGGTGGAGCAGAGCTACTGATTTCTCCAGACAAACAGGCTTGCCCATTTCCATCTTGCGATACCGTGTGCCCAAGGAGAAACACCAGTCTATAGAGGCAGGAGACTGACGAGACCCTTCCATTACTGAATTCCTACAGAACTGCAACTGATAAGGATGTGGAAGCAACTTTCTTACCGACTGCTACGTCTGTTGCTGAAAAGAGCATTAGACTGCAGCTGTTCATACAGCATTTTGATTTCTGCTAGTCCTGGTAAGAATACAAGTATAGCACCTAGGTATAAAAAAAGAATAAGATAAATGAAAAAGAAAAGTTAATATAAATTATAAAGCTAATTTACACCAGCAAATCTTTTCTTTTTTTTTAATGTATTTGGTGCAGGGTCTCACTACACAGCTTGGACTTTAGTGATCTTCCTGTTTTCAGCTTCCCCAGCGCTGGGATTACAGGCATGCACCACCACACCCAGGCTCAGTGTGCCTGGGGGTGGGGCCAGCATAGCAGGTGGGGCCAGGGATCAAACCCCTGCACTTGCCTAAGCAGGGACTTAGGCTAAGCTATCTCGCCGGACCACCAGCCAATCTTATAAATTGAGATTTTTTCACTATTAGTTCTTTTTGTCAAGTCCCCAGTGACTTAAATGAGTAAGCTGTTTGCCACACACTCTTAATTTACTAAGGAAAAAGTGGAGTGTCTACCCTTCTAAAACAGGAGAAACTGAGCATGAAAATGCCTAATGTCCCAACTAAACAGAACTTGTTAGCCAAGCTCTGAACATTTCTTAGTGCACTGGCTGCTGACATCTTTTTTACAGAAAATTATCCTTTGAACCTTGACAGACTAGAAGATTCTTCTTCAATAATTAAACCCAGAAAGATTTTACTGAAGATGAGGAAAAGAAACTCACTGGCTGGTCAACTGAGTAATCTAAATTCAGACATATATTAAAGAGGCAATGTCATATTAATAGCTTATGGGCTTCAAAATTCTACATTAAAGGAAATAAGCAGTAAGAATGGATAGCAGTATATTATGGTGCCAGGATCAGTCATATACTTAGTGAGCAATAGTTACTTTCTTTGTGCTTTATGTACAAAGAGATTGATAGCCTCTCTTCACTCATTCCTTTCTAGCCCCACAAATACTTACTGGGTGCTACACTGGCTCTGCCCTAGTTCAACAGGTTGTAAAACAAGGACCTACCCATAAAGAACACACAGTCTATTATGTAATCAGTTACTTTCTCCTCTACATAAAGAAGGGATGTAACTTACTATAAAATGGAACGCTGCAGTGAAAGGGCTGAAAGAGATCCTGCAGGATCATTATCACTTCTTTCTAGATAGTCTTCACATGCCTCCTCTTGCTGGGTCCTCCAGCCAGCATGACAGTGTCAGTACCCCCACAAGTGACTCGGGAGCTTGGCCAAGGCACAGACACAGACCCAGGAAATTGATCAGACCTCCAAGCCTCGTATCAGTCCTTAACGCACTCCTTGCAGCTCCTTGTACAGAATTTATGTGATTCTGGTACTCAGGACTAGAATCCCATTCGGCCAGGGTCTGAGTGTTTAACCTGTGGCCTGAACAAGAACAGTTACCTGTAGGATAGGAGTGCTTGCCCTCCACAATCCACTCCAATAAGGCTTCTATTAATTCAAGATTAACCTTCTCAAAATCCATGATGGACATTGTTTTGATGACTGATTTGCTGACCCCTGAAAAAAAGGAAAAACTCAGAAGGATAATTGTATCTTCTTGAAGACATGATGCCTGTGAAGGGGTGAGTGCTGGGTTGACTTAATAATGTATTTAATATACTTAATTTTTTTTTTATTAGCTTACTGGCATAATTCAGATATACATAATGCTCACATACTTCATGGGGAATTTGTACCTGTACTGATATGTCTTGATTCCTCTTTTTTTCTTTTTAGTCTACCAGATAATACAGTTTTCCCAGAAGTACTTTTTTGTGAACAATGACCCCAAATGCAGGCTCCTGCCTGTTGCAAAGCTTGATGAGCCGCTGTTAACCCTTCCTTCCTTCCTCCATTTCACCAGCACATATTTTTGAAAGTTTAAGTTCTGGAGACAAAATTCAAAGTCAAACATATTTCAGAAACTCTTTCAGATTTAACCAAACCAAAGACGTCACCTGGAAGTCCAGGTGACTTGTGGAAAGAAATGGACAGAGATTATATATAGCCTTTGCTAGCTTCTGGGCTGGTCAGCTAGCTAGCCAGCCAGCTAGCCTACCTATCTGCTTGCCTGCCTGCCTTCCTCCCTGTGCATCTGTCTGCTTGTGACACTGGATAATGAACCCTGAGAGTGTCAAGCTGTATCCTCAGCCCTTTTTTTTTTTTTGTTAAATTTGAGACAGGACCTTATTAATTCACCTAGGCTGGCCCATACTTGCAGTCTTACTCACTCAGCCTTCCACGTAGCTCGGATTCTAAGCATGCACCACTGCACCTGACTTTTTAAATAAGGAAACAGCAGCTCAGAAAACTAAGCAAGGCCCATGGAGATCATGTATAGAGTGTACTCTCTTGTTTACTGTTCTATGGAACTCCATTATTTAGATAAGAGAAGTTGAGACATAAAGAGGATAAGGAGTTGGCTCAACATTATGCTTCTTTTTTTTTTAAGGAAAACTCTGGGAGTTGAACCCAAGTCTATAAGAAACAAATCTCTTCTTCCCTTACACTTCAAGATACTGGGAATAAATAATGTTTGGGGCTACATGCACTTCTTATACTATAGAACAGTGGCTAATCTCATTTTCCTTGATTACCATTCCTCATCCAGAGTTGGGAATAGTCTTTAGAAAAGGTGAAAAAGGAAAACTCACTTGCCTCTTACCTCACAGAAGCAGTAACAGTAAGGGGCTGGAGGTTCTTTCCTATGCAAGGTAAACGCCTAGAGAACAGGAATGGAAGCCCAGGGAATATAAAGGGCAGCCAGGGCTGTCACTAGCCTAAGCTTTAAGGAAGAAGGCAAAGAGGAACTACAGTTTTTCTCTGTGTTCTGCCCAGCTTATGCGTAAGCACAAAAACCCCACAGGTTCAGGGTACTTGTGTGACAACTGGCATGGAAGGAAGAAGCGCCCAGCGACATAAATCAAAATGCTCAGTACAGACGCTGTTGTTCTGATTGCCGGAAGCGGGGTCTCACCATGTTGCCCAGTCTGGCCTCAGCTTCCTGGGCTCCAATGTTCCTCCTGCCTAGACTTCTCAAGCAGCTGGGACCTTGTTATGTGCCACCATGCCTAGGGAAATCACGTCATTTTATAATCCTGTGAATAATGCTAAGACTACTGGGTGAAATTTACAAGATATATTGGATCTCTAAGTAGTCTCAGATGTCTCTACGAATGACATAACAAAGGGAATAAACTGGAGCTATGCAGGACAGAACCTTAACTAAGGGACCTAGTTAGCTTCACTGATGATGGGGAAAGTCAACATTTGTGCCTCCTGATAAACACTAAGAACTTTTTTTTTTTTTAAATGTACTTAGTACACAGGGTCTTGCTACACAGATGGGACTTACAGTGATCCTCCTGTTTTCAGCCTCCCAAGTGCTGGGATTACAAGCATGCACCACCACACACATTAAGAACATTTTGGTCATATTTCAGCTGTAATTATGCAACCTAAATTTAATTAAGGGCAAATATCAGACACACTTAAATGAAAGGACATTCTACCGAATCATCTTTAAATATGTCAAGGTCCCAAAAGCAAATGAAGCTGAGGAGCTGTTCCAGATCTAAGGAAAGACAGGGAAACTAAATGCAATACATGGTTCTGGATAGGACTCTGGACCACTGAAGAAAGAGCAATAATGGACACTATGCAGAAAACTGGTGAAATGTAAACACAGACTGTGGGGATTACCCAGAGTATCAGTGGTAAGTGTCCTCATCTTGGCCACTGCAATGTATTTTTATGTAAGAGTACATCCCTATTCTTAGGAGGCACACATCAGTCTCAGAAGTAAAATGGAATGTCACATCTGAAATGTACTTTCTAAAGATTCAGGAAAAAGAAACAAACATACACATAAAATCAAAGACAATGCCAAGAGCAATTAAAGCAAAATAGTAATCAGTGAATTGGGGCAAAGGGTATAGGAAGGCTTATTGTAGTTCTGCAAATTCTTCTCTAAATTTTAAATCAAATAAAAATACAAAATTATAAATTGCTCAAAAACATAATTTATATTTATTTTATTTTTTACTTATTTTTAAAATCAATGAAAAGTTATACATTGGTCAAGAATGTAATTTTTATTTTATTTATTTATTTTTGGGATAGCCTCATGATTTAGTTCAGCCTGGCCTTGAATTCACACTGATCTTGCTGGTTCAGTCTCCCTAGTGCAGGACTTACAGGTGTGTGCACCACCTCCAGCCACTCAAATATATAATTTATATTTTATTCCTCCCCAATTTTTCTCTAATGGCACATTTTTTTTTTTGTCTTTTTGAGACAGGGTCTCACTATGCAGTTCAGGCTGGCCTTAAGCTCACTTTGTAGCTCACGCTGGTCTTGAACTCACAACAATCCTCCTGCCTCAGCCTCCCAAGTGCTGGAATTACAGGCCTGCGCCACCACGCCCGGCTGGCACATATTTTTTAATAGTCAGAAAAACCTCACTGGCAAATATAGTAATAACATAATGTAAATATGCTTTGGGCCTGTTACTTTTCTAAGTTTAAGGTTCTGATGGCAATAACTGTACAATAAAGATTGTATTTTCCTTCTTCTGGCCCATGGTGAGGAACAATACTAGAAAATTTCAGCATAATCAGTGTTTCCCTGGGAAGAAATTTACCCTTATAGCGGACCAGGAGCTGCTTAAAATCCAACTGTTGATCAGGCACCGCGTCTTTGACAGACTCTTGGTCCTGGAGGTTAAGCGACAGCCGCAGGTCTTCTTCCACTTCTTCAAACGCAGTTCTGCTGCGCCTTGCTTTCAGCTTCTCCTTCTCGATCTGCTTCACGGAGCGCACATAGGGGCTCCCGTCGTGTAACACGTACCTGTGAAGAAAGACGCAGGAATGTGAATGTGGTGGGAGGTTGTTGGTGAGAAACAAAAGCATTCACCTACTTTATATGCTTATTAAATAGAACGCTGCTCCAGGAAACCAGGTCAGAATTTGCAGGAAAGCCCTATCTGGGAAAAAGGGCACAGACAGTCAGAAGACACACCTGGGCAGTACCCGCAATAACACTCCCCTTGCCTTCTTTTCTTCCATGCCCATTGGATCCACGCCCAACAGCCTTAACCACAATTCTCAGGCAGTGGACTCCTCTTGTTGCAGCCAAATCTGGACCCAAAAATAGACTTAAACTTCATTTGCACCAAGTTCTTGACTGAACATCTCTATAAGACCATCCTTATAATTTCAAAATATTTTAAAACTCTTAGTTTCTGTGAATAATACTATTAGACATTATGGCAAATGAAAAACCACCAAATTTGAAAATAGAAGTTCTATATTTGAGTTCTATGCCACAAAGCTTTTAGAAAATCAATCAGTATCAGAGACTTCAATGATTTTCTCATCATGTGGGGGAACTGGCATAGATAACTGGTTTGAACTATCTTTAAGCCCTAAATGTTGCTTAGATCCCCTGGGGAAAGGTAAGGGATGGGAGCACGGCAGGCAAGCAAGGGTTCTATTCCTCTGACCTTCTTAGTCAGATCATTACTATTTTTTCTTCTTTTTTTATGCTCTTCTATAAAATTTCATTTGCAGATGAGCTAACTGTGGTGGCACACACTTATAATCCCAGTACTCATGAGGCTGAGGCAGGAGGATAGCCATGAGTCTGAGGCCAGTATGGACTACATAGTGAGACCCTGTCTGAAAAAAAAATTTGCATTTACAGAAAGTGTACTTTAGTTTTAAAAGGAGGTCTAAAGGCTGAGGATGTAGCAGTGACTATAGCACTTGCCTAAGATATATGAGGTTCTATGTTCAATTCCCAGTACTACAAAAATACTAAATAAAGACATGAAAACAGAGTCTACAATCAACTACATAGAGAGACACTGTCTAAAAAAAGAATGTGAACCTATAAGGGGAGTTTTTCCAACTTCTTTCTTCCACCCAATGTTATGACCTCTTTTTCCTTTCTTTTTTTTCTGCCAGAACTGGGGATTGAACTCACGCCCTTGCACTTGCCAGGTAAGCATTTATTCCACTGAGCCATTTCCCAGGCTTGTTATGACCTCTTTTCACATTTAACATTCATCTGTTCATTTAACATTTACCAAATACCTGTTCTGGTCATGACATCTTAGTGTGTAAGAAAGAATATTGTTTCAAGAAACCTGGCAATGACAGAGAGAAAGAAAAGAATCAAAGAAAAAAACCCCTACAACTTCTCATAAAGAAGTAGCTGATTCATATTGAGGGAAATTTCATTCAAGTTGGACATTACAGAATGACTAGAGAAGGAATCAAGATGTAATGTAACACATATGGCATGTGTGAGAAACACAAGGTCAGACAGCATTGTGGTTTGTGTGGACAGGAGAATGTGGAAGGAAGAGGAAATCAGGCTGCAGCCAGCTGACGTGTGCCAAGCATCCAGAGTGTGGGTTATAGGGAGCTGGAGAAAGCCCTTAGGAAGAGAAGGATCATGACCCACTCCTCCAGGCAGTGAGTCAGAAAAAGTGAGCAAGCAAAGACAATTTCCTCAGAAACTCATATTCAATTGGAATAAGGCAGGACCTAGGTCTTCTCATAACAGTAAAATTTGATAGCCAGAGGTTTTGGGTTTTTGACTTGAGAATGCTATCCTATTTAATACGTGTGGAGCTGGGCATGGTGGTGCACACCTGTAATCCCAGCACCAGAGAGGCTGAGGCAAGAGAAGCCTTGTGAACTACATAGTGAAACTCTGTCTCAATTAATACATAAATAAATCACACACACATGAAATAGCCCTTATTAGGTACTATGCTTCAGATGTCTCAGAAAGCATCATGCGATCCTAGGTGGGGGTTAGGAAGGTGATGAGATGATGCGTGCGCTACAGATGACTTGCTGTTAGGAGGAGGGGTCTGGCTGAAGAGGCAGTCACTGAGGGTGACTTGAGGGCACACCCCCCGCAGCTCTTCCCTGCTGCTTCCTGCAAACCTTGAGGTAAGCAGCTCTCCTTTACCCCAGCCAGCCCTTCCATTATGCCATCAACCGTGCAGACTGAATTTCTCAGAGGTGTTGAGGTGCTGGGCATTTTGTCCTAGGATGAGGAAAGTGACTAAGACATTAGGGGCAGTTGAGGAAAACTGAGATGTGCTGAAAGTTGCTGGGTCTCATAGGTGTTTTCATCCTACAATGTAGAAGCTGGCAATGAAGACATTGCTCTTGTCACAGACAGCTAAGATGCGATGAATGTAAGGTAGTAAGTGGGAAGCTTCATCGTGAGAAGAAACAAGGGAGGGATAAATCTTGGGGATTCTCAAGGTTAAAGAACAGGAGAGAATTCTGCTTGTCTACAATGGTTATTTTCATTTTCTACCCAGTACTCATTTACAGAGATATTGTGCTATCCAGACTGTACTACAAGCTCCTTGAGAGTAGAAAGATAAGAGTAATAGCTAACTTTTGAAAAGTATGTCCACCCTGGGAGCACTGACACACACCTATAATTCCAGCACTTGGGATGCTGATGCAGGAAGACTGCCATAAGTTCAAGGGCAGCCTGGGCTACATAGTGAGTTCAAGGCCAGCCTGAAGTACATAGTGAAATCCTATCTCAAAAAGTTAACGCTTCCCCAAAATCAGGTCCAATGAGGCAGGCACAGCTCTAACCTGACACTCTAGCTCTTTGATCAATTGTCATCATAAATCTGCGAAGCAGCTATTAATATCCTCATTTTATGTATGATGAAACTAAAACATGGGATTTATACTACTTGCCAGACTTATAGTTAGCAAGTAAAGGGATTTAAACTCTGGCAGTTTGGGGCCAGCAAGATAGCTCAGGGGTCTAAAGTGCTTAGGCAAGCTTAGACAGCCACAGGGGACCGCAGGTGGTTGGTCCCTGGCACCACAAGCTGTGCCAGCTCCGCCTTCAGGATGGGAAGAAACAAAAAAACAAAAAAAAACCACCTCTAGTAGTCTGTTTGCTGAAGGAATGAAGAAAACAAAATACTGAAATGGAAAAATACCCCTAGCGTACTGAAGGTATGATAAGATTTGATGAATCTTAACATTTTGTTTACCTTGTCATAGAAATTGCATCTTCCAGAAAAAACTGATCCACAGGAAAGGCACGACCTAGAAAAACAAGAAAATATAACAGAAAAGTTCTCAGAATACCCATTAAATTATCTTGCAATTTTTTCTTTTTCTTTTTGAGACAGAGTCTAACTACACAGTTCAGGCTGGCCTTGAATTCACTTTGTATTCCAGGCTGGCCTCGAACACATGGAGATCCTCCTGCTTCAGTCTCTCAAGTGCTGGGATTGTAGGCATGCTCCACCATGCCCAGCTTAACCAAAACTTTTTAAAGTCATATATAAAACTGAAGTTTCTTGGCAAGTGAATATATTACCTCTTTATCAATTGTATTATATGGTTATGATTACATTTGTTATAAATGTTCTCTTCTAAAATGAGGGATAAGTCCTATAATTTCTCAAGTGAATTTTAAAATAATTATATTTGCTTATTAGAATGATACATATGTAATGATGCATTTAGTCACCTGGTATAGTAATAACTGGGCAGGAATTGAAATATTCTGAAAAGAGCTCAGCATTTAAAGTCGCACTCATTAGAATGACTTGAAGAGTTGGCCTCTGTGACACAATATCCTTCAAAACTAGCAGCAAGAAGTCACTAAAGGAAATAAAAGAAACATCTGAGGATCAATCAAATTCAGTCTACACATATCAGTAACTTTTGATGTATCTGGAGCAAGGAATAGGTAAGACTCATGGGGGAAAAAAATGTAACATCCTAGGAAGATGTGTCATGCTCCTGGTGTGAAGAAATAGGTTCTGGCCCACTCTGGATTGCTGAATTATTATGGTGGTCATCTAACATGGCTAAAGCTCCTCAAACTCTGCTCCTGACAAAAGTTCATAAAATCTCAGTTCCCACTGTCTCAGGCCAGAGGATCCCCATCTCTCTCGGATTCTCTCTATGTCTTTAGTCTCAATAAAGGCCTCTTTTACTTTTTCTTTCTCTTTACTGTGCTGCTGAAAAACCTAACAAATATCATTAGGCTACTGATTCCCAGTTTCTAGTAAAACACTAGGAACTAGCAGATCACCATCAACCAAAAAGTGGTTAACTGCAATAGTATCCTCTGGTACCAGAATAATACAAAGTGGGTTAAAAAAATAAAAAGAACTACAGATATTGGTGTGAAAAGACCCTTAAGATTTGTCAGAAGAAAAAAAAAAAAAAAAAAAAAAACCCAAGTTGTACAATAACACGATACCCTCAGAGGTCTCCCCATTTCGTCCTGGCTGCCTTATAATCTAGTCTCAATACAGCGATCAGTAATTCTGTTCAAATGTCAATAGGGATGTGCCGCTCTCTGCAAAATCCTTCAGTGACTTCTCCTTGCAGCCCGATAATGAAGCTCGAGTCAGGGCCTGCCCACCCAGCCCTCTGCTTGTCCCTGAACTCCTCCAGTCTCCCCAGGCTTCTCCACTGTCCTGAGGTCGGTCCCCTCTTACTCCCCTCTAAGTCTTTGCCTCTCTCTCTCTCTTTTTCTTTTTTGGCGGAGCCAGGATTCAACTCAGGCCCTTGTGCTTGCCAGGGATGCCCTTATTCCACTGAGCCTGTCTTTCTCAAAAAATAACTTTCCAGCAGGGCCTCCCTCAGCTACCAGATTTAAATTCAAATGATCCCTCCTTTACATTTCTGTTATGATTTCCCTGCTTCACCTTGTTTTTTCTCCTCCTTTTATTCCCCCAGGACTGGGGTTGAACCTAGCTCTGAATACAGACCTCAGGCTCTTTTTACTACCTTGCCCAAGCTAGACTTTAACGCTAGAACCACCCAGGACACACTAAGTGTGCAATGAATACTCCTTAACTTACAAAATGAACTTAGCACTTGTGTAGAGGAAATGTGTTTATTTGAAAATAAAGTTCTCTATAAAGTAAACACATATGTTGATGCATAAAGACATGACCATTTAAGATTTATTACTGTCTCATTCTAGGAATTCTTATTTTGATTATTAATATTTTTATTTAAAAGTCTGCCTTTCCTTAGTTTCTACTTAAAAATATGCTTCATATTTAAAAAATTATTAGTATGTTTGCAACTTCATATTTCTTGTTTGCTACATCAATGTATTTACTTCTCCCAGTACTCTTCTGGTTTTGTGTATATTCTCTGTTCCATTCTTAAATCTTATTAGCTGAATCTTCTCAAGGGTTTTGTTTGTTTGTTTCACAAATGAGCCATTTTCTGCTTTTCCATCAGTCAGTTCATCAATTTAACTACAGTCCTTCTTAAGATATTCAGAAGAACACAGTACTTTTGGGGGAAACCACGATTTTCATGGGACCTCCTCTAATTTTCCCACTGCTTTTTATTCCTATAGGGTATAATCTATATGTCATGGCCCTTCCTAAGTATTTAATTTTTAATTTTTATATTTTTGGGTTTTTTGAGACAGGGTCTCACTGCAGTTCAGGTTGGCTTTGAGCTCACTTTGTAGCCCATGCTGGTCTCAAATTGGCAATGATCTTCCTGCCCCAGCCTCTTAAGTGCTAGGATTACAGGTGTGCAGCACCATTCTGGGCTCTCAGCATTTAAAGCAGGGAGAATTCTTAATGAAAGGCTCAGCTCTTTTATGACTTTTATGTCCCTAAAATAAAACCTAAACACTTTCTTATTCACAGTGCTGAGGCCGAGAGCCCCAGAGCCTGCTGCTTCCTCCACAGCCCTGCTCTCACGCTGACTGCCAGCTGCACTGGGTCTCTGGCCGCCCCAGCAGTCCTGGCTACAGCCTTCACACTTTCTGTCCCTGTCCCACTTCACCACCTGACACCCCCTTTTATAATTTAGTTCTCAATTTAAATAGTTTCTTCAAAGATAGTCTTTGGCCATCCTATGTGTCTCTCCCTCAAATACAGCTTCCTGTTTACTCCTTCAAAGGACTTACTAACTTGTAGTTATTTACTGAATTGTTACATGTTCAAGAGAGAAGGGCAAAACCACACATCTACTTGCTCACCTTTTATTCCCAGTAACTAATGTATCCTTCAGCACTTCCTGCAGATTCAATAATCCTATCAATGAAGGGGAACTAATATACCAATAGGCAAAGAAGGAAGCATGTGCTGCCCACCAGCTGTGGCCTGGCCGAGTCAGGGCTGTGCAGAGCATCCAGCAGCAGGACGCCCAGATAGTGCACAGGATCCAGCAATAAGTGCTGTTACTGTTATAGACCCTGGAGATGGAGAAAACAGCTCCTCTTCTCTAACCCAGTGTCCCTAGGGTAGATTACTGTGGCAGGCTCCTGGAAATTCGACTGGCTACAGAGCAGCATTTTCTCAGCCTGCTCCTCACTCTGCAGGTATGCACGTTGCTGAGAAATATCCACCTTACCTTTCTTCTGTCCTCTCGTGAACTTCGTCAACAATGATGTGGGTGACCCCTTGCAGAGCCGAGTCCCCTTCCAGCCTTCTCAGCAGCACACCGGTGGTGCAGTATAACAGTCTGGTGGCTGAGGACTGCCACCGAAGGGCGACATCAAGGATTCAGGCAATTGTGGAAGAAAAATTAATTGACAGGCTATATCGCATATAAATAATCAATAATATTAAAAGCAGCAGTAGTTCTGTTTAATGTAAAACAATTAAGTACAGTTTCTTGCTGGGACAAGAATAAATGCTTTTCTACTTCAAATAAAAAATTTAAGGTTCTCTAGGTAAGCATCTAAAAATTATAAAACCTTTCTTAAGAAAAAAACTTGAGTAACAAAATTCATCTGAATTTTTCCCAGGTTCAAGAGCCAAGGAGAACTTATTCAATCACTTCTAATAATAACAAGTGTTTATAAAGGAAATGTGGCTCTGTCAAATAAGACTTCAGCCTTACTGAATGTGGGCATTAACTTAAAATTACCTGAGATAGCCCAAATTGGCCAAGGACTTCCAGACACCGCCCCCACCTTAAAACTATAAACTGCTGTCACCAGGAAATAAGCAGAGTATACACACCTTGACACTTTCTAAACGAATCTGGTATCCCACGGTCAGACCCACCCTTTCTGCTCTTTCTTTGGCAACCCGTTCCGCAACAGAGATCGCAGAGATTCGTCGGGGCTGGGTACAGATGATGTTAGCCACCTTCCCAGGTGGCCCGCACAGAGAATCATCCAGAATAAATTGTGGAATCTGTGTGGTTTTCCCACATCTGTATGTCAAAACAAATGAGTCCTAAAATGAAGTTTTCAAAGGCTAGTTAACTAAGTAATCACAGGCAGTGAGGAAAATGACAAAGCTAATTAAAGTGTTTCACAGCTTCACCTCGCTTCTGAAACTGCCACTGATGTACCACATAACACTGATAAATTCTAGGTATTTATACTAACTTTAATAGGCAATCCAGTAACAGCTTATTTATTTTTTTGATCTGTTCCATTTCATTCATAAAATTGGGGCTACAGAGCTGGTGTGGTGGTACATGGAGAGGCTGAAGCAGGATTGCCATGAGTTCAAGGCCATCGTAGGTCACAGTGAATTAAATTAAAGGCCACTCAGGCGAGAGTGTGAAACAGGAAAAAAAAAAGTACAGTAGTCTGTTCTTAAAAAAAAAAAGTATAAGCTTTAGACCCTGTCTCAAAAAGACAAAAATAAACAAATTAATTAATTAATTAAAGATAAAAAATAAAAATAAATCCAGAAGGTAAAGAAGCTTTCAAGATGAATGTCCAGGAACTATTTTTTTACATTCAAAAATGGTCCTTGTTAAATCTTCAGCTGGATCCTTCACCTTAATACTGTCTCACGGCAGGACACAATGTCTATAAATTACTGGATAAATTTTTGAGCTTTATTTTGCTCTTTGTAATTCGTCTCTGCTACAGAAGTTGCAATATTAGCTTCTGTGAAATGATATTTAATATTTGGTGGGAAAACTGCCAATAACACTAACTACAGATTTTTTAAAGGGTAGATTAATATAGCAGGGCACTTATATTTATAGATGAAAGCTACATCACAAATAGGTTACTTTAAACATTGAAAATACCAAAGAAATCAAACAGGTTGCTTTCTTACCCAGTCATACCACTTATGACGACCACCTGGTGCTTGCTTAACAACTTAAGGATGGTTTCTCTTTCTTCCCAAGCGGGGAGTGATTGTCTTTCCTGCAGAATTGACTGGAACTGTCTGGAAGCCTAAAAAAAAATCAAGGATGAGGCATCAGTTTGTTACTTTCAGTCACCTTTCACAAACATCTGGCTCCAGAGTCCCAGAGTTAAGATGTACTGTCTTCATCTGAACAATTTCTTCAGTGACAGAGCCTGTGGAGACTGGGGACCACACAAGGATTTTAGGCATGCTACGCACAGACTCCAGCAGTGAGCTGTGGAACCAGGATGTTACACATCTGGGTAAACCGAAAGGCCTGTAAGTGAAATAAACTCTGGCTTAGCACCTGTCCAGTTCTTCCTAACAGAAGTCTCTATACCAGCATACAGATTGGCATGGGGGGAAGAGGGATTACGGGAGCCTGGTTAATGGATACAGAGGTGCAGCTGAAAGGAGTAACTTCTAATGCTTTACAGTATAGTAGATTTACTGTGGTTTATAACAATTAATTGCATATTTTAAAATTAAACATATTTAAAAAAAACACAAACTATAAATATTGCAGTGATAGATATGGCAGTTATTATGATTTAATTACATATTAACATACATGTACTGAAATGTCACACTGTATGTATGTCATGTATGTCAATTAAGAATTTTACTCTGCTGCCACATCCAGCCATGCGTGGCACATGCTGCCAGATGCTCCGGCCAGATGGGCAGGCTGCTGGCACAGTCCTCCCCAGGAGGTTGGCCACTCTTACAGCGCTGCACCGAGGAGGACTTGAGTGCAGTACAGCACCCTGCAGGAATAGCTGACAGCTGGACCGACCCTTACAAGTTGGTGTGGGCCTGATTCCTCCTGTGCTCAGAGATGCCAATATACATGTAGGCTTGGCATCCTCTCCTAGACACACACAAGTGCACGCGCACGCACACGCACGCGTACACACACACTCTCTCTCTCTCTGCTCTATTTTCGTGGTACTATTTCCCAAATAAGGATAAGGGACTTCAACTCTACCTCGGCCTTTATCTAACGATGTCTTGCTCTATAAGATAGGAGTCCACCATGTTTTCCCTCAAGGGTCCAGTAGTAAATATTTTAGATTTGACGATCACATACATCTCTCGTATATTCTTGGTTTGGTTCTGACAACTTATTCACAAGGTAAAAATGACTGGTCTAAGATAAGAGATCAGACATTAAGGGTGAGGTTAAGCCTGGAGCTTGGCACCAGATGCACCTGTCCTCGGAGACCTCCAACCCACCCCCCACCAGTGATCCAACCAGGGACTTCCTCCCGTAGCCATGAGACTGCTCAGGGAAGTGGCTCAGCCCAGCTCAGCAATTTTCCTCTGCTGCATCATGGGATTAATAAAGTTGAATGTTGCATACTTAAACTTTTAAAAAATGTTTCATTTTAGAAATGGCTCTATTTTTGAATAACGTTGTCTTCTACATATAATTGTATTTATCATACTAATCAAATTGACTATATAGCTTCTTCATCTATCACCTTACTATTTATGGAGTGATTTTATAAACACTTTTAATGTTTAATGGATACATTATATATTTGAGAATGTCATATAATGTCAAAAATCAGAACCATAGAACTTTGGAACTATAAGAGCCCTTAAAATTCATTTGATCCAATCCTCAAATGGATTAAACAACTCACTTTGCCCCATGTCAGTGATGCTGAACTGTATAGTGATGAGTGTCTAAACTATACTCCAAAGCCGGGTGTGGTTGGCACAGGCCTGACATCCCAGCACTCGGGAGGCTGAGGCAGGAGGATTGTTGTGAGTTCGAGACCAGCCTGAGCTACAAAGTGAGCTTCAGGCCAGCCTGAACTGCATAGTGAGACCCTGTCTCAAAAAGACAAAAATAAATAAATAAAAAACTATACTCCAAAACCTTATTCATTACAAAGTGCTAATACTGTGATTAAACCTGAATATTGAGATTTTAATATATATAAAAAAGCTCATACATTTAACGTCTTTTGTTTGAAAAGAAAAACATGTTGGGGGCCTGCCTATTAGCTTGGTTGTTAAGGGCCTGCTTAAACAAAGCAGTTAGGCTCAGGATGCTGTGGTTCAGTCCCCAGATCCTCAAGCCAAACTAGATCTGCCCTGAAGTCATGCTGAGGCCACCAAAAAAATAAGAAAAAAGAAGAACATGTCATAGCTTTGCCACCACTGCCTTACATCAACTGTGCCCTCACAGTTCCTTTAAAATAATCTTCAGACAGGAGTAAAAACAGCATAAATTTTGCAAACAGACAATTGGTTTGAGTCCGTATGTTGCCACATACTGTCCACATGTCCTTTGGCACAATGTTTATCCTGTGATCCTTTGAAATGGGGTACAAGTGCCTCCTTCTCCTTTTATACAATGCTTTTGTTTTTTTGGAACTGGAAATCAAACTGAGGATCTCATGCTTGCCGGGCAAGTGCTGTGCTGCTGAGCTATGTCCTCAGCCTATACAACGGTTTTCTAATGTAAATCATAGTATTAATATTCCTTTCACGTACCAGATTGTCTAAGGGTCAAAAGATCACGATTCTGGTAATATCTGATGTACATCTATGTTTGATATTCACATTGTGGGGTTTTGCAAAACTATGAGCAGAAGCAACTATGGCAAGTAAGAACTTTAACCCTTTACAGTGAAAGAGTCAAACAGATGCTAGCGAGAGTAGTCAAAGCTTAACTAGTAGCCCTTCCTGCAGTGATTGAGGACAATGCCGGCCCTCTCTTGGCACCCTCTACCTGTGTCAGTTGGAACTGCTTGCGGATTTTGCTGTTCTCAGCACGAACTGACTTGGCTCGCCAGGCAGGTCTCCTCGAAGCCTTCTCAAGGTCAGCACAGCTCTCACTCTCCACCAGGACAGGTACAGGGTCTTCCCCCTCATCCACCTCTTCTTCGGGCCCTGATTCTTTCTCAACTTTAAGAGAAGAGAAAGAACCATTTCAGTTTGCCTTTTCTTTAGCAAAGGCTGAAAATCCCTAATAAGGCAACAAAATTGTAAAATAGAGAAAAAGTTGAAATTTAAGGTAGGTTTAATTCATTTTAATACTACTACTAGTATTACTAAGCCACTCACGATGCATCTTCAAATAAAATGAAATATTAATGGTACTATCACACTAAATTTTAAGAAAGAATTCAGATTTCAGGAATTAGTGCTGAATGTTTCAGTTATTTGCAAGTATCCCCAAATTCCAATGACACAAACCAAACTAAAGCCTTCTCAAGGTCCAATGACACAAACCAAACTAAATAATCCGCAAACTTAATACTATGATTTACATTAGAAAACCGTTGTATAGGCTGAGGACATAGCTCAGCAGCACAGCACTTGCCCGGCAAGCATGAGATCCTCAGTTTGATTTCCAGTTCCAAAAAAACAAAAGCATTGTATAATGCTTTGTTGATCAAATGAACTAATCAATAAAATGTGTTATATCTGTTCAACTGAATATTAGCCAACAGGGCCAGGAAGACAGCTCAGTAGAATAAGTGCTTGCTGGGCAAGTGCAGGGTCCAGAGTTCAATCCCCAGTACTTCAAAGAAAAAAAAAAAAAAAAAAAAAAAAGCAAAGAATATTAACCAACAATAAAAAGGAATGAAGTATTAATATATGCTTTGGTGTGTGTGAAACTTGAAAATATTCTGCTAGGTGAAAGTAGTCAAGACTTATGTGTTATATGATTTAACTTTTATGAAATATCTATAAAAGGCAAATCTTAGGTACCAGGGATATAGCTCGTTGGCATAGGAGCCTGCCTGGCAAAAGCAAGGTCCCTAGTTCAATCCCTAGTACCATAAAAATAAATAAATAAATAAATAAAACAAAACAGGCAAATCCACAGACTGCAGAGTAGTGGCTTTCAAGGGTGAGGGTAAGGGGCTGGGGACATGGCTCAGAGGAATAAGAGCAAGGGCCTGAGTTCAATCCCCAGTTCTGCCAAAAAAAAAAAAAAAGGGGGGGGGTGAGGGTAAAGAGATGGACTACTGATAGGCACAGCCTTCTTTTTGAGGTAGATAACAATATCCTAATATTAGAATATTGTTATCATACCTACACAACTCGGTAAAGTATAATAAAAAACAATTTTGAGAGGATGAGTTTCATGATATTTAAATTGTATCTCAATAAAACCATTATTACTTTCCTCTCTTTTTTTTCACTTATGTGTTTGGTATCAGGTCTTACTATGTAGCTCGGACTTAGTGATCCTCCTGTTTCCAGCCTCCCCAGTGCTGGGATTACAGGCGTGTGTCACCATGCCCAGACCCACCGGGGCAGGGCCAGTGCAGCATGCAGGACTGGGTATCAAACCTTGGTCCCTGTGATTACCAAAGCAAGCGCTTAGTCCACTGAACTATCTCACTGGCCCTTGCTATTATTATTTTTTAAAGCCTATTACATGTAACTTGTTACTCCCAAGGAACACACTAGAATCCCAAGTACTAGATGCTGCCATCTAAGAATGGGCCAGCTGGTTAGTAGGCAACCAGCTAGCTGTGCAGCACCTGTACCTCAGTGCAGTTTTGTTATTCTCTACTTATAAATGCCCAGCCAGGAAAATGGACAAAATAAGAAAAACTTTCATCTCTGGAAAAAAAAAAGATGGTAAGAAGTCAGAGTAGATCCTTCGATGAAAACTGAAAAGGAGGTTCATTTGAGGCCTGAGAATCTTGACCTGGACAAATCCTGTGTAAGTACTTTATTTGAAGATTTAGGATTCATAAAGACAGCCCTAGTGTAATAAATTCTGGCAGCCAGTATGCTAAAAGCAAAAGGCATGGATGGTATAAAAAAATAAGCAAAGATATGACTCCAAATGGACTAAGAAATATTCCTGAGAAAGTGCTTATAGTCTTCCTGCCCCTCGGACTCCTTTACAGTTAGACTTACATATCACTTAAGTTTCCCATCAGGGAGTGCAACCCAGCTGGAACAAACAATTAAAGGTGGACATACATCAGTTCAGGGGACTCTTGCCCTTTCTGCCGACAGCACTGCATGACCTGCCCAAAATCACAGAAGACTCTCAAACTGGCCTCAGAAGTTCTGACTTGTCATTTTGTCCCCACCATCAAAACTGTACATACCTTCTGCAATTTGACATGAAACAAAAGAATTGCTTGGAATCACTGGTTTACGACAGGTGGGGTTATTTATTCTGGCCCCAGATGGTGTGGGCAGAAAGTTCACAGGAGGGACACTGTACTTGTGCTCCGTATTTGTCAGTAACTTCACAATTTCTGATTCTTCCTCTAACAGGGTCATCAAAGAATACCCAACAGGTTCTGAAGTCTCTGCAAATGTCAAGGCTTTGCCATACAGGAACTCAGCGATACGCAAACGGCAAGCCGGAGGTAGATTCTCGTTCGTGGAATAAAATGCCACAAGGGGAGCTTGGTAGGGGTATTTATGGTCTTTTGGAAAGCGAATCTCAAGCTCATATAAAAAGGACACATCTTTATTAGCACTAAGATGAGAATCATCTACAATTTTTTCTGCTCTTCCAACAATCTGATTTGGGGGCACTTCATGTTTGAATTTGCATCTTGATCCAAATTTACAGTTTCCTTTGAGGTAAAATTTGCAGGTTTCAAGTGAAGTATCTTGTGCATTTTTGCTTTCTTTTCGCTTGGACTTGCAGAATTTACTTGTCAGATATTCCAGTTCCAATCCAATGGTCCAGACTCTGTTCTGAATTCTTTCTATAAATTTTTCTCCACAGATGGATTTGAGAGCAAAAGCCTCTTCCTGTCGCTGCTCCACACACTCACACAAGTTCATGCAGCCAGCTGCCTTGGAGATTTTCATCTTCTCTCCAAATGTCTCCGAAAAGCACTGAGTGAGTAAGTGCTCCAGGGCGGCTCCCAAATCTCCATCAAAAATCCTCAGGGCTGCCTGACAGCGCTCAATGTTGAAACCATACCTGTCCACAGCAAAGCGTAACAAAACCATGTTAAAAAAACCTAATAAATATCCCCAAAGTGAAATTCATTTAAATATGCCCATACGAAGTTATGACTACATAAAAGTAGGCTTTTATTCTGAACAATTGGTCCTCACGGTACTAACCCCCTGCCCTAAAAAATAGAATATTAGGCATATCAGGCACCACTGGAACTCACAAAACAGGAAAATACACAAGCAAAGGAAGTTGGGATTGTAATAAAAATCCTATTGAATTTTCCCCCAAGCCCCATAAATAATCAAAAGCAATCACCTGGAAAGTCTCTGTGCAGCAAATGGGGAGATGGCCACTTCTGGAACATAAGGCTGCATGGCGCCTGTGCCCACACATTCCAGGGGGTCTGAGTCGGGCACTAGGGCAAGCCCCTGCCCAGCCTCCCAGTACTGTTCGTCTGCACAGCCATCAGGCTCGTCCTCCTCTTCTTCAACAGAAAGCCCTCTCCTAGCAAAGGGCACGTTTTCATGCATTAGACATTAATTCTTATTTGTTTTAAAGAAAAATTTAGCAAGGGTCTAAGAATTTAATTCAAGGAGCGAAGGGCAGAGAATCCTGTCTTCAGCTGCTGATTTAACCTTCTGTAGAAACATTAGTACATCACTACATGCCAAACACTTCTTGAGTGCTTTCTATGTACTCCTGCGAACCCTCTTATTCCTCCCAATAACTCTGCCAGGTACTACTGGAATCATGCTCTTTAGGTGATCAAATAAAACAATTTGTAAAAAAATTTATTTATGTATTTGGTACAAGGTTTCAGTATACAGCTTGGACTCGTAGTGATCCTCCTGTTTTCAGCCTCCCCAGTGCTGAGATTACAGATGTGTACCACCATGCCCGGACTTGGCAGCTGGATGGGGCCAGCAGAGTATGGGGACCAAGGATTGAACCCTGGTCCCTGCGCTTGCCAAAGTGGTGCTCAGTCCACTTATTTATCTCACTGGCCCTGAATAAAGCTTAAGAAAGGATTAGTAACTAGCTAAGTTTACACAGTAGAGAATAACAAGAGGTTCTACCCATGGCAGTCTGCTCCCAGAAAGTTTACCTATCCTCTTTTTCTTCTTCTCTTTCACAATTTCTTAAAAAATTTTGTTTTGTTTTGGTTCACTATATAATTTCCTTTTCTAAATCTGAGACAGATAAAAATGTAGAGATAGGATGGAAATTGATCTGTGTATAACCATTCATTAATTCCAGCAAATAGAATTATCTTCAACTGAAAATAACAAAACCAAAGAGCCAAAACACATTTGAGAAGCAGAGAGGATGTGACTAAGATTTAAGAGTATGCCTGTAGGGCCAGCCTGATAGCTTGGGGACTAAAGTGCATCTATAATCCCAGAATTTGGGAGGCTGAAAACAGGAGAACGACTACCACTCCAATTTATGAGTCAGATCTACGTATTGAGACCCTGTCCTAAATACAGAAAAAGAAAAAAAGAGTATGCCTGGAATGTGAGCACACTAGGAGGCTGAGGCAAGAAAGCCACAAGGCTACTTACTGAGACCCTGTCTCAAAACAAAACTTTTAGAGGTCTGGGGATATAGGATGGCACAAAGGCCCCCATTCAATCTCTATTCTTTGTCTGTCTGTCTGTCTGTCTATCTATCTGTCTCTCTCTCTCTCTCTCACACATACATACACACACACAAGCAAAGAGTAAAAGCTGTTTCATATAGGTAGATGGCCACGAGAAAATGTAATCTTAAAATTTCAGCGGCCTTTATGTCCTTCAATGGATGGATAAGAAAAACACGGAATTTATATATATATACAGTGGAGCACTACTGTGCCACACAGAGGGATAAATCTAAGCCATCTGTAGGAAAATGGATGCCTTGAGACCATAATGTAAAGTGAAATAAATCAGACACATAAGCTTAAATAGCATATTGTTTCTCTTCTATGAGGAACCCCAACTATAAATAATTTAAAGAGCAAAATGAAAGATAATAGGGAACAGGGAGGCAGACCTTTTGCAGATAGAAGGGGCCTGAGAGATGGAGGCTGTCGGGAAGGGGCAGGTAGAAAGAATTAAGCTGTGTTGCCTGCATGTCCCACCTTCCCATGATGGACACGATACTCTGAACTCCAAGCATGCAA
The DNA here is from genome assembly GCA_004027165.1 of Ctenomys sociabilis. Lineage (NCBI taxonomy): Eukaryota > Metazoa > Chordata > Mammalia > Rodentia > Ctenomyidae > Ctenomys > Ctenomys sociabilis. Next base: position 28,364 of record PVKA01013874.1, on the reverse strand, counting down.
TAATAAGTTTTTAAAAATTAAAGAAAAACTTCATCTAATCAATTCAATATTGCTCTTACAAAAACATTTCTGTATTTTCACTACAAGGTTTTAATTGGATGGTTAGTAATAAAGAAATAACTGAATCTCTCTCTTTTTTTTTTTTTTTTTTCAGAACCAGGGATTGAACTCAGGCCCTTGCGCTTGCCAGGGAGGCACTTATTCCTGTGAGCCATCTCCCTGGCCCCCTGAATCTCTATTAGCACTTCGTGAAAAAAAAAAAAATAGATTACAAGGGCAAACTATGCTACGGCTTATGGATGGTGCACAACAAACTCACTCTGAACCTGTAGCTGAATAATTATTCTTGCATTTTTCTTGGCTCACTTCCAACTAATTAAATGACAATAAAATCAGCACAGACATAATACTCTGCAGGTGTGCAGGACATTCACACTGCCGAGACGTCTTCCTGGTTGTAATAACTGACGCAAATAAAATCACTCACTCAGATCCTGCATCAGCATCTTGCTCTTGCAGGTCTCGCAGAAGAGCCTTCACTTTTTCTTGATTCTCTGAGGTCATATGCAGAGTCTGAAGGGGCACTTTGGCCTTGGGCTTCCATTTAGTGTGTGGCTCCTCCTTGTTCACACCACTGTTGCTGGGTCTACAGGTGCATGAGGGGAAAATTACACAGACTTGTTTTTTTGACACAGGGTTTGATTATGTAGCTCAGGCTGGCCTTGATCTTGCAGCAATTCTCCTGCCTCAGCCTCCCTAGTGCTGAGCCTATCAGCGTTCGCCATGCCTTGAATCTTCTTCTTCTTCTTTTTTTTTTAAATCTTTTTCATTTATTTATTTGGTCCAGGGTCTCAGATTTAAGGTTTTAATAACCTATAATGTCTATGTTCTGAAAAACAACAGAACTGCATGTAACTCAGAATTTAAATCTTAAATCACCAGTTAGGTGAAAACAGTTTTAAATTTCTCTGAAAGATTCTTTAGACTCCTGTTAAGTGTGAGACACGTATTATTCCTCACTATACCCAAACTGACCATTTTACTTGAGATTTTTTTTTTTTTTTGCGGAACTGGGAATTGAACTCAGGCCTTGGGCTTGCCAGGGAAGCGCTTATTCCACTGAGCCATCTCACCGGCCTCAACTTGAGAATTTTTTAAAAATGTGAATTCTTTAGCTGAATATCAGATAAAGTGTTTGGTTATCCTGGGGGCCATAAATGAGGAATATATATATATATATATATATATATATATATATATATATATATATATATATATTGAATCTATATATTTAAATATATATATATATATATTTAAATCTTACAATCACATTCTCAGGGCAGTAAGAGACTCAAACTACAAGAAGTGCTTGGAAACTGAGTCTGGCCAACAGACTTAACAGATTCTTTTGCCTGATTTTCTCACTATCTGGCTCAGATTCCTTTAATGGTAAGTTTAAACTACCTAAGGGATACTTTTCTTTTTCTGCATGCACAGACTAAATTTAAATAAGAAGCATGTATGATGCAAGTAAACCTTGACACTCACTTATCTTCCTTTGTAACTTTATTTTTATTTTTTTTGTGGAACCAGGGATTTGAACTCCAGCCCTTATGCTTGCCAGGGAAGTGCTTATTCCACTGAGCCATCTCCCTGGCCCCCTCCTTTGTAACTAATACTTAGTCAAGAATTAGTCCCATGAGTATGCTGCATTTATGTATGTATGGCCTTAAAGTCTCCCCACCTCTAACAATTACCACAAACAGCTCACAGAGCACTTCGAGAGGAACTTTATATATATACTGCATAACATGCACTATCTACTTTCGTTCAATACTTATTAGAAGTATCAGAATTTGCATAGCTCATTACTGGTTAAAACCTGACATGGAGAAAGACGGTTATGACATCTGTTATGGGTCACCAAAGAACACATCATCTGGCTGGAAAACACATCACTCATCAGCTCAGAGTACGGAGTTCACTGGCATTTGGAGTTCTCTTATTTAACAACAATCAGTGATGCCCAGAGAAAACTTAAACAATTTTCGCTGATCCTATCTGTTCCAGCATTTCCCTTCCTAGCAACAGTGGGACCAAGAACAGTGTTACGCTCTATTCACAGGGTCATGTGGGACTTAGAATCAACTTCAGATTTCAACTAACAGCTCTTATTTATAATCAAGCCTTCAGAAAACATTACAAAGAGGAGGACAGTCAGGTTATAAAATTAGAACAATACACCAGAATGGTCTGACCTCCCAGCAGCCACCTGTTACCCGTATGCCAAGAACTGACAGTTTCATATCTGAACATGAAAAAGCATAATAACCTGGATGATCGCCTTGATTCACCGAAGATACAAAAGTCATCCCCATCATCCCAAATTCGACTCGAAGCCTTTCTAGTGCCACCACCACTGCCGCCACTGCCACCGCCGCCAGCACCATGAGATTTATTACTGTGACTCCTACTTCCTCTTCCTCCTCTAGAAGATCCTTTTCCACCTCCTTTGCCTGGCTTGCCTTTTCTTTTTACTGAAGAACTCATCTTCACCTGAAAGAGAAAAGAATTATGATTATGATAGACATCATAAAATCAGACAACAACAACAACAACAATAATAGTAATAATCATAATCCCGTTTTGACAAAATTATGGACAGAGCCTACTCTAAGGAAATAAAAGGAAGTGCTTTTCTTTTTGTGGAGACAAGAGTGTCACTATGTAGTCCAGGCTGATCTTCAACTCACTATGCAGCCCCAATTGGCCTCAAACTCTTGGTAGCCCTCCTCCCTCAACCTCCTTAATGGCTGGGACTACACATCTGGCATGGAAATTTTAAAAGGGCTAGTTTGGGGACACTGTGGGTATACTGTACACAAAAAATTTATAAGTAAAAGGGAAAAATTTTGCCACAAAAAATTGTTCTTTTAAAAACTTTGTTCTTAGGCTGGGTGTGGTGGCGCATGCCTGTAATCCCAGCACTCGGGAGGCTGAGGCAGGAGGATTGTTGTGAGTTCGAGACCAGCTTGAGCTACAAAGTGAGCTTAAGGCCAGTCTGAACTGCATAGTGAGACCCTGTCTCAAAAAGACAAAAAAAACAAAAAACAAAAAACAAAAAGCTTTGTTCTTGGGCTGGCCAGATAGTTCAGCTGATTAAAGCAGACAGAATCTGATCCCCAGTGTGCCATGCTGACACTGCCCGCAGGGCACACTGAGATGGTGCTTGAGACTGGGCTTGGTGGTGTACGCCTGTAATCCCAGCACTTGGGAGGCTAAAAACAGGAGAATTACTAGGAATCTGATTTGTGTAGTGAGACCCTGTACTAAAGACAATAAAAATAAATAAATAAAAAATTAAAAACTTTGTTCTTTCTGAAACTGCCTAGCTCTGTAAATGCATCATGGACCTGTAATTACTTTCTTGACCCCTGTAACCATGACAGCATAATCGAACACACAGGATGTTTGACTGTGCACTAGTCTTGTAACTGATGATCATTAATCTAGCCCTATAACAGACTATCTCATCTTGTTAGGTAATCAGAGAAATACTAAGCTGTTCTGTCTCACCTTCATACCTCCTGCTTCTCTAGCATAAAAAACTACTAACCCATAAGCACTGTGTGCCTGGCTTTGTTAAAAGGGCAGATCCCAGCTAGGAGCACTGGTACAAAATAAAGCTATTCAAGGCCTCCAAATCCTGGGTGTCATTTTTGTGTTACTATTTGTTGTGGCACAAGTATATGTCTCTTAGGACTACCAATTAGTTCCTATGGCGCAGATTTCTTAACCAAGGATATGTATCGTAAGTCCATGGAAGTTTCACCATGCCTAGGCCATGGTTAGGTTAGAACTAATACAGAATTTTAAAAACTCTAGCTGAGACTAGATATAGTTCTTGACTGTATGATTTGACTTAAAAAATTTAAACTTACCTATATCTCATTAGGAATACAGCCCTGACTCTGAGATTCTGCCTATGGAAAGAAGCAAGGAATAAAGCGGACGGCTCCAAATCTCTTCCCGAAGAAGTGGCTCCATTTGTAATTGCTGCAGAACTTTAAGAGGCAGGAGAGACCACAGAGAAACAGGAAGATTTTATTAGGTGCACCTGACTCAGGTGGACTTCTGTCTAAAAGACTGAGCAGGTAATACAAGAATAGGAAAGGCTTCGGGTGTTGTACATGTGATTGGTGGTTGGCCTGTTTAGTGATAAACAGGTGAGGTTACAAAGTCACTTAGTTATTCATGTAGTGATAGATTTGTAACTTAGAATCTTTGAACCTGGTGGGGACAAAAGGATGTCATAAAGCCGAATGCTACAGATGCAATGGGGAGTTACGGGACTCTTTCTTTAGGATCATAAGTATCATTCTTATCAGGAACAGAGGAGAGGTCAACTTTGGAAAAAACACAGATCTTGGTGGGAACAGGATGCCTCAGGACTCTGCTTACAAGAATTTGTCTATTAATCCTTATCTGTACCAGAGCTGGAATTGCAGCTATGGGGGAGGGAAGGAATGTGAGGGGGAATTGCTCAAGGATGGGAAAAGAGAAAAATTGGTTTTCTCCCAAGTTCTGCTTTATAAGGAAGTATGAATTTTAAAGCTAAAAATGCTTAAAGGTAATAAGAAGAGTAAATAATTTAATGGAAATAACAGTTTACCATCAGCTTACCAAGGAATGAGACTTGGCAGGAGCCCTTTCGGGATCTAACCAAGTATCAAGAAGGAACCTCAGAAACCACTGTTTCAAACTAAACCCTATTTTTTTTTTTTTTTTTTTTTGAGACAGGGTATACTAAATTACTAAGCTGCCAAGGCTAAGCTCAAATTTGTGATCCTCGTGCCACAGCCTCCTAGAATGTTGTGATTATAGGTATGAGCTTCTGTGCCACGCAATATATGGGAATTGTTGAAAACTGGCTAAGTACTCAACCAGCAATCAGTGGAGTTTAACAACTCTGTGTGGTCAGAGACCAGGAGACACAGCTCTTCAAACTACATCACTGCAGGGCCACTGTGGCATTCCCTGTACCTGCCCAAGGAGCACTGTTAGAGCTTAACACTGAGAGAGTGAGACTGAAAAAAACTGGCCTGACCTTTCCCTTTGCCTCTGCCAGCCAGTAGGAGCATGATCTCCCTGACAGCTGTCCTGTTCCTCTCTCTTACTGCCTGGGGGGTGGGGGGGAGATATTCTTTTATTTAAATTTTTTAAGTATTTGGTACAGGGTCTCACTGCAAACCTTGGACTCATGGATCCTCTTGTGTCAGCTTCCCTAGCGCTGGGATTAGTGGCATGTGGTGCTGAGATCAAATTCCGGTCCTTGCACTTGCCTAAACAGGCACTTAATCCGCTGAGCTATCTCGCTGGCCCTTACTGCCTCCAGGATGAGCCAGCTCCGGCATCTTTAAGGTTCCCTTGCAGCTGCCCTCCAGGCTTCCATGTGCCTCTGGTTCCTGCAGCCTTGACAGGCCCCCTAGCTTGGCTGACAGTCACAGTGTCCCTCCCCTGGTCCAGGCCACTGCTGCCACATGTCTGAAGAGCAAGAAGGACCACCCCTGGTGGGACAAAGATTGGATAGGGATGGGCTGCTGCTATCATCTCATAAATCTCTAGACCCTAGTGGTCAATGACCAGCACTGCTGATCTGCTGCCCTTCCTAGAGAATTCCTGAAAGCCTCAGCAATCTTGACTTGGGACCCACCACTTCCAGGGAAATGCAGGAGCTGCCACAACAGTGGAAGCTGTCCTTGACTGTCCACCACTGCTCTCGGAGAAATCTGCCTCTGCTGCAGAAAACCTGAAATACTGATTTCTTTCTGATGCCCCTGCCGCCTGCCACTACTCAGAAAGTTCCAAGACAGGTCCAGAGATTCCATCTTCAAGGCCTGTCCTTTCTCTACATGAGAGTTGATCCTCATGCTCCTTTGATCAGTGCAAGAGGGCTCCCCTCATGCACAAGGCTGTGCGGTAGTACAGGGCAAACCTCTTGCCTATTCACATGGTAACAGCACAGTTGATAAGTCATCACGGATTCTAAATGAATTTAAAGGCAGATAAATAATGGGAAAGCTACAAAAGAAAAAAATTGAGAATTACTGTAAGATGTTTGGGCCTGAGCAAACAGGGTGAAAGGTACAGTACTCATAGAAGGGCTGGTCAGATAGTCCAGCAGATTAAAGTGCCTGCTTAGGCAGATGCAGGGAACTAGGGTTTGATCCCTGCATGCCATGCCAGCCTCCTGATCCCCAGGGCTCACTGAGACTACGATTGAGACTAGCTGTGGTGGTACTTGCTTGTAATCCCAGCACTTGGAAGACTGAAAACAGGAGGACTGCTATAAGTTCAAGCTGTGTAGTGAGACCCTGAAGGCTCTGTACTAAATTCATTAAAAAAAAAAAAAAAAAAAAAAACCTGATTAGATATGCTATCATTTTAGAGGCTAGTTACTCAAATGCAGCTGTGTAGGAAGTAGCTGGATATACATCTCCATTGAAGGGAAAGGTAGTGTTATTTAGATCTAGAATGTTTCTCAAAAGTCCTATGTGTTCAGAAGTTGGGATTGGAATCCCGACTGGATCATGGGGGTGTTACACTCATCAGTAGATCAAGCCACTAAAGAAGTCATACGCAGTTAGGAGGAGGCTGGCTGGGAGTGGGCCACTGGAGCGTGAATAGGAGGCTGACATTCTTGTCCATAGCTCCTCCTCGTTCTCTGCTTCCTGGCTGCCACGCTAAGAGCAGTTTTCTTCCTCCATGCCCTTTCACCACGAGGACTTTCCTGGAGCTAGCCAGCCAGCCATGGACTCGACCCTCTAAACTGTGAGCCAAATTAAACCTCTCCTCCTTTAGTATTGTGCCCAGCAGCAAGAAAGTTGGCTAATACAGGAAGGGTTAATTTTAAAATCCTTACAGACAGGCCTATATTTTATAGAGAAGGAACCTAGAGTACAATAAACTATGCAATGTGTCTAACAGCACCAAGTAGTGAGCCAAAGCCTAGAGTCAAGATTTAAATAAATTGGGGTTTGAATAAATCTGTTTAACTCCAAAGCTGAGGTTCATTCCACAGAATTGCCTCTTTAGGGTATACTTGTACTTTATATCTCAATTCAAAGTTTAAAGAAATTTGGCTCTCTGTTGATTTATGACCAGTCATTAATTTATAAAGATGATTGGTGACATGGAGATGAATGACATCGTAAGAAAAGTTGGGAACCTGGGAGTGGTAGCTGGGAGTACAATCCTAGCATTTGGGAGGCTCAGGCAAGAGAATCACAACTTTAAGGTTAGTGTAGGCTACACAGTGAGTTCTTAGCCAGCCTGGGTCACAAAGCAAGACTGTCTCAAAATAAATTTAAAAAAAAAGAAAGAAAATTAAGTATGACTCCCAAGCCTGCAGAAAGAAAAGGCACATAACACCATGCAGGACCACAGAGAAGTAACAAGTTGGTCAGGTGGCACAGAGGTGTGAAGGTTAGGTCTATGTCTCTATTAAACCAAGACTCTTTAGACTCCTGGAAAAAATGTGTTTATTGAGTCATTACAATTATAGACAGAAAAAAAAAAAAAAAAAAAGACTACATCCTGGATCAAGTTTTTGTTAACTATCAACAGCAAGGCCAGATAACAGTTGGGCTGGTCTTGAAATCACTATGTAGCCCAGTCTGCCTAAAGCTCAAAATGATTTTCCTGTCTCAGGTTCCCTTGTGCTGTTTTTTCAGACAGCTGCGTTAGGTAGGAATATTACTGGCAGCCAGACAGGACAAGGCCCTCATGGGACTCAGTGCAGAGGATGACAACATATTATAACTATGGCTGGAGGCAGATCTGTTGAAGTCCAGGACTCAAGATAAGGACAAAGTGACCAGGTTTGCATGCCTCCGCAAGGAATTAGCAATGAACTGATGATTATACTATGTGTAACTGTTGTAACTTGGTCCAATATAGTCTTGCTAGCCATTAATCAGGTGGGTGGCCAGGACCCCTTGATTCACTTCTTCCTAAAAAGGTCCTTGTCCTTTCTTTGCATACTTGTTATATGACCTGCTTCCCCACTGGATCAGTATTACCTGGGACTATACTTGATATCTTAGTGGTTGATCATGGTTTCCATCCATGTTGTACCCTCCTCATGATTCTGTACCCAACCCATGATTCTGCTGTAGATTCACTTTTGGGTCCCCTCCTATCTCCTAGGAACTGTCTCTTAATAAATTTTTCCTATGCCCAACTTCTGTTGTTCCTTAGAATTCATTCTTTGATTTGGGGGAACACAACTCAGTGTATCTGACATCTAGCAGATTGGGAGTTATATTATTTCCCCTATACCGCTGGGATTACAAAAGTGTACCATAGGAACATGTTTTAATGAAACAGATTTGGGAAAGAAAGGCATCAATTATCCACATTATCCATACTCTGGTCTTGGAGGTATGCTGGGTAGGTTTAAGTCAAAGTTTCAGTACAATCTTTTTGGTAACTAACTCCCATTATCTCTGAGAATTTTCTTTGACCAGGCCTCAGCTTTTCTTGGGGTTTCTGAAGGAAAGACAAGGTGGGGCAGGGCAGGATAAACAGCCCTGGCTAGTTTAGGTAAAATTTCAATAGGTTGTGGGTGCAGCAGGACTGGTCTTCAGTTGATTTAGGGCAGGGAAATACTGAAGAAAAATGAGCAACTTGGTGATCTAGCAAGATCCCCTGTCAAAACAAAAGATAAAAGGGCTGGAGATCTACCTAGTCCAGGTTGAAGAAGGAATTAGGTTCAATGTCCAGAACTGAAGAGTGTCTTTGCCTACAACTTAGAAGGGGCCCAATCACGTCAGATCTTAAGAGAAAAAAAAGGTTAGCAGGGGGCCAGGGAGATGGCTTAGCGGATTAAGCCCTTCCCTGGCAAGGGCAAGAGCCTGAGTTCAATCCCTGGTTTCACCAAAAAAAAAAAAAAAAAAAAAAAAAAGGTTAGCAGGCTTGTAGGCTGGGATTCTGGATTAAAAATGTATTTTACATATGAAAGGTAACTCACTACAGAGTTATTTAAAACCCTAAGGAGGGGCAGTTGCTTGCTGGCCTTGTGGGACCCCAATTTTTGCGTCAAAACACAAAATCCGATAGAAAATTAAAACAACAACAACAAAACAAAACGAACAAGACTTACACATCTTTTTAATCTAAATTTTAAAACCCAGCAATTACACATCTCCTGCCTCCAAATAACATCATAAGAAAAGTTAGGCTATAAGTTTTTTCTGTAAAAACAGCCATATTTTCTCCCCCACAAAAAAAGTTAGCCGACTTAAAAGCTTATCAAGGTGACGAAAAACAAAGGTACAAACGGAATTATATAATAATTGGAGATTCTTTCTAAAATCAGAAAAAATGAAACAGATCAGAACTACACCTCAGAATCCACTCAGCCCGGGGAAAATTTGTGTGTGGGTAAGTACTGGGGTGGGGGGGTGGGCAAGATTCTTTACTGATTAAAACAACATGTCTCACGTCAACCAAAGAAATGTAACCTTTTACAACCTGAGATTTGTACACAAAAAATTTTGAATGAAGACCTGCAGATTGAAATGGTATACGTCCAAAACCACTCTCCATTTTCCAGGGACTAGAAATCCGGTTGCATAATTCACAGGCCCCCAACTCACTATTCTATCCCAGCTGGCTTGGAAAGGTCCCACCTTTCTTTGCTCTGGACGCAGGGCCCTAAGTTTGACTCTGGGTAGCCTTTGTCTCACACCCAAGTTTGTCACCCGGCTGGGCATTGCAAGCCCAGCATGGAGTGCTGTCTTCCGGTGGCAAATCCGACGGACCACTATACACCATCCGGCTCCAGTGCGACAGACGCCGAGCCTTTCCTCCAGCCCGCACCGTCCCCAACCTCTCCCGCACAGACCCTGGGTCAGATCTGGAGGCGGAGAACACGACCAGAGCCTCTGGGACGCAGCGCCGTCCGGAGCTCACTGCCTCCAGCCGGAGCGAGGACAACCTCTGCGGCGGACCCGGGGCCCGAGGTCCCCCTGCAGCTCCAGGTCCACGGGTCCCAGGCACAGCGGCGGGACCCCGGAGTAGGCAGGCGGTCCGTCCGAAGCCACTACCCCCAGGGCAAGGAGGCGGCAGACCAGCCGCACAGCGACCACCGGCGACGCACAGCCCGGGGACTCACCCCTTACGTGAGGCGGCGGCGGCCGTACCTGGCTCGCTACGCGACTCCAGGTGCAACTGTCCGGAGGCGGTGCCCAGCGACCCACCCAGACTCCAGGCTGGGCGCAGACAGCCTTCCTCGCCTACCGCAGCTACACGGCGGCCCCGGGGCGGTAGCGCAGGAGCTGCGCCTTCTGATTGGCCCCTCGCGTGTTCACTTCCGGGTGAAAGGTCACTCGTCGCCCCGGCAACCGAGGCGCGCTTGGTGCTGGCCCAGCGCCTGAGCTGCTGGCCGCGGAGCTGGCGGGTCAGGGGGCGTCCTACAGTCGCGAAAGTGTCCACGACCCCTCCTTATCACGTGAGTGCCCTTCCTCCCAAGGCCAAGCAAGGAAAGGTGCATTTAAATAAAACTCGAGTTGCTCCGGAGCTCGGCCTCTGTAAGGTCGTCCTGGTGTCGTAGTTCCTGAGCGTCTGTCTACACGGCAGTGGCAGAGAGGATAGGGGCGCCCAACAGGCTGGGTCTGGGAATCGGATGTGGATTCGGCTTCTGATTGGGCTGCTGTGACACGTTAGGCAGGTGCCAACCTCTCTGGGCTTCAAACATCAATCTGTGTGGCTCCTTTAGCTCTGGTATTCCAAAGCTTCCAAAGTAGATCCTTCTATGGACAATTAGAAATAATTCTTTTTTTTTGTTGTTGTTGTTTTTGTTACATTTGGTTTTCTGCTTAGCAGGCACTTAATTGCTTCCTTTTTTTGTTTTTTTATGGTGCCAGGGATTGAACTCAGGACCCTGCGCTTGCTAGGCAGGCCATATTTGAACTGCAGCTACCAGGAAACTAGATTCAGAGTTAGAAATTAGCCTAAGTGCTTTACATGGATAAGCTCACTTATTATAAGGTTGAGGCATAAATAACTTGTTGGAGGCCAAAGAAAATGATGGAATCCTTATTCAAACCTGGGTGGCTTATAACCAGAGCCCTGCTACATTCTACTCTTGCCACCCTTCCAGGATGAGTGGTTCTTAAGAAGCCAAAGAGATCCACATTCAGGGAGAGTACAACATGACCCCTGTAGCACACTACAAGCATATCCAATGACCTGGTTAGTCTGAGTTAACAGTTAGAAAATAGTGCTGTGTCCCTATCTCTTCAGAACTTCGAAATGTGAAGCCATGTCTCTGTGTGCATCCACACATCACCCTTTATCCACAACCAAATTTTAGAAATGTTATAGGAAAAATTAAGTGTCTTAGGTACTCTTCTCTCATTGCTGGGACAGATACCCAACACCCAAAATGAAGGAAGGAAAGGTTTATTTAGCTCACAGTTACTGCGGGTTTCAGTCCATACTGGGCTGGCTCCAAGGCAGAATGGCACAGGGCAGAGAGCAGCAGTTCATGGCAGTGGAACAACAATGCAACAAAGAGCAATAGCTAAAAAAAAAAGTCTGTCTTTCTGTCTGTTATATTACATTCTGGCTTTCTGCCTCAGGCTGGAGGAAGTACTCAACACCCATAAGTACTAAAACCCATAATTCCAGCAGTACTAAAACCCTTAATCCCAGCCTTAGATCACGCATAATCCCAGTGGATCATGAGTTAGTCACTCTAGAAGTCCCCACCCTATGACTACGTGAGGCTTTGGGGGGACAACTAGACACAAACTAGCATACCCAAATTTAATCCCAGGTATTCTGCAGGCTGAGGCAGAAGGGTTGCAAGTTGAAGGCCAGCTTGGGCAATTTAGCAAAACCCTGTCTCAAAATGAAAAGGACTGGGGATGTGTGTAGCCCAGCAATACAGCACTCTGCTTTATCCCTAGTATTGCATGAGCTATCAGTTTCCTTGCCCTACCCATGGAAATCTTTTCTTTCTTTCTTTTTTTTTTTTTTTTTTTGTCTTTTTGAGACAGGGTCTCACTAAACAGTTCAGGCTGGCCTTAAGCTCACTTTGTAGCTCAGGCTGGTCTCGAACTCACAACAATCCTCCTGCCTCAGCCTCCCGAGTGCTGGGATTACAGGCATGCGCCACCACGCCCGGCCTTTTCTTTCTTTTTTTAAATAGAGTCTCACTATGTAGTTGAGGCTGGCCTTGAACTCACTATGTAGCCCAGGCTGGCTTTGGACTATTGCCTCAGCCTCCTGAGTATCATAAGGCCTTCACACTCCCTTTTTCACCTGATCTACATTCCAGCCTCATTTGCTTGGGCTTCCTTTCATTCCACACTTCCAATGTTTTCTGTTTTCCACCTTTACCTCTGTCCCACCCAATAGGCCATGTAAGCTGCCCCAGACATAAATGTGTCCTCCAGAATGACATGCACACCAGTGTCAACAGCTGCATTATTCCTAATGATCCCACATCGGCAATAACATAATGCCTATCAACTGATGGATGGATAAACAAATGTACTATTCCATACAATGTAATAAAAAGAAATAGAGTACTGATGCGTAATACAACACTGATGAATGTCAAAGGTGTGTTAAGTGAAAGGATGATTGTGATTACATATAAAAGAAATGCCCAGAGGACTGGCAAGATAGCTCAGCGGTCTAAAGCGCCTCTCAGGAACCGCGGTTCGATCCCCAGCACCACATGCCATGCCAGCCCCTCCCCCCCAGGGCGGGCTGAGCTGACCCCCCCACCCCTGCAAAAAAAGAATCAGTGATGTGTAGTGAGACACTAATAAATAAATGAATTAAAAAAATGCCCAGAATAGGAACATCTGTTGACAGACAACAGATGGTGGTTACCAGGGGATTGGGCAGGAAGTGAATAACCACTGATAAAAACATTCTAGGGGGGCCAGGGAGATAGCTCAGTGGCGTAAGTGCCTACCTGGCAAGCACAAGATCTGGAGTTTGCTCCCTGGTATCAAAAAAACAAAACAAAACAAAACCAAAGAGCACTCTAAAGCTAGATTAGGAGGTGATTTCATCACTGTAAATACTAAACATGTTATACCTTTAAAAGATAAATTTTGTGGTATGTGAATCGTATACTTATAAAGTTGAAATAATAAATATTATCTAGAGGAAATTGTTTACTTCATGGAACTCTACACAAGACAATGGAAATGCCAAGTAACCATGACATGCTTGTGATTGTGTGAAGTGAATTTATCTGGCTAGCGATGTAAGCATATTTATTATAGTCTTCTGACATGAAAATATTTTACTTATATGATTTTCCTTAAATTTTTTTAAAGCAGCTTCAGAAGTATATAAGATAAGCTTTATATTTCCAAATGGAGACACATATGGTAAGCATATATTTCAATTGTTTTTCCTATGTAGAAAATTAAACAGCTTAACCGTGAGTCATTTTTTAAAATTTTTTTTGCGGAACCAGGGATTGAATTCAGGCCCTTGTGCTTACCCAGGAAGCACTTATTCAACTGAGCCATCTCCCCAGCCCCAGCTTAACCATGAAAAACAAGTCTGCCTCATTTTATCAAACTACTATTCAGACATAAGTTCACTCAAATAAAGTAATGTCGAACTCCGAATTGAGGAACACATTTTAAATCCAAACTCCAGTGTTAATTATAGACTGCACAGCTTGATAACCTGCAAGATCTATCGATCTTTTTGGCCTTTGGGTCTTCGTGTCCTCGATCCATAGATCTCTTCATCTGTGGTCGCTTTGGTTTCAGGGCTAGGGAACCAAAACAAACAGGGTACAGTTAGGAACTGGCCCAGACGTAAATATTACCTAGTCAAACATGGTTCCTATTTAAAATAGTTAGTGTTTCTCTCTTGTTTAGATGGTAACTGTACAAGAACATCTTCCGGCAGCTATGAGAGAAATGGAATAGGCATTCATACCACTCCTAATGGGCTTGTCTACACAGGAAACTGGAAAGACGACAAGGTATCATGGTTCTGGCTTTTGTTTCCTTTTGCCATCAAGTTGGGAATGGGCACCAGGGCCAGTTGAGCTAAATGCATGTGCTATGAGCAACACACCCAGCTCTTACTGTTGTTTTGTTGTTTTTAGTACCAGGAATCGAACTCAGGATCTCTTGCTTGCCCAGCAGCACTGTGCCATGCAACTAAATCCCCAGCCCTCTTAGTGTTACTTGTAATACAGCAGATAAATAATCCCATGGCTTAAATGTCTTAAACATTTCAACATTCATAAAAGTAATGACTAGACTATAATGAGCAGACTATAACAAATGATTATATTTAACATGTTAATATATACATAATATTAAACTCATGAAAAGAGCTAATGATCATCATTTGTGTCATCTATTAAGCAGAGATAAACTCACTCATAATTTTCCCATTTAAGTTTTCAGAATCACCTAATGAAATAGGTGCTATTAATATTCCTACTTTATGAATGAGGGAAATCAAGCTCATGTTTCTTGCCTAGTAAGTGAGGAAACAAAAATGTATGACCAAGCCTATGTGAATCTGGATTCACCTTCTATTTTTGTTTGTTTTTGCTTAGTTGTATGTGTGTAGGGTTTCTATTTCTGTTTATGTCTTCAAAGTCCTGGAAACTGAACCCAGGTTCCTTTGCCCTGAGGTATATCCCCAGCCCTTGTCTATTATTTTTTAATTTTGTTTTTGTCTTTTTGAGATAGGGTCTCATTATCAGTTCAGGCTGGCCTTGAGCTCACTTTGTAGCAGGGGTTGGTCTCAAACTCACAACAACCCTCCTACCTCAGCCTCCTGGTGCAGGGATTACAGGCATGCACCACTATGCCTGGCTTTTTTTTTTTTTTTTTTTTTTTTTTTTTTGAGTGAAGGTCATACAAGTTCACTCATAGCCCAGGCTGTTCTCAAACTTGTGATCTTCCTGCCTCTGCCTCCCAAAGTGCTGGGATTACAGGTGAGTGCTACCATACTTGATTTGAATTTAAAATTTTAATTAATATTCTGTACTGTTTCCTGAACTCACTGAATTGGTTGCCCTTTAAGATTTGATTCACTGAAGGCTTCACAGAAGTCCCTGTGATCATCATTGTGGAACCTGGTAGATCACAGATAAAGAACATCTAACTGAAGGACTTCACATATAGACACAGAGGAAGGACAATAATTTTGTCAAAATACTGATACAAAGTTGACTAAGTAAGATGAGCATGGTGTCACATGCCTGTAATCCCAGGACTTGGAGGCTGAGGCAAGAGGATTGCCCAGAGTTTAAGGCCAACTTGGGTTATATAGAGAGACCCTGTCTCTAAAAAACCCAAAACCTACTGGGCATGGCAGTACCCTCAGCACTTAGGAGGCTGAGGTGGGAGGAGCCTCAAGTTAGAGACCAGCCGGGACCTGAGTGAGCGCAAGGCCGGCCCGGGCCTGAGTGGGCGCAAGGCCGGCCTGAGCTGCACAGTCGAAGCCCTGTCTCGAAAGGACAAGAACCAAAACAAAACATGCCCAAAACTAAACCAAACAAAAACCAAAGTTAACTAGACAATAGCTAAGCTAAATAAATATATACTCAAATATATATATTATATAAATATATATTATATAATATATATATTATATATTATATAAATATATATATGTTATATAATAACAAGTTAAATATATATATATGTTACATATATATACATATATATGTATATATATAAAGTTTTGGAGAAACTGAAATTTAAATTCAGAGTTCATTTCCTTTGTTGCAAACAGATGAATGGTTTTGGAAAACTTGAGCATTTTTCAGGAGCAGTGTACGAAGGACAATTTAAGGACAATATGTTTCATGGATTGGGAACTTACACTTTCCCTACTGGGGCAAAATACACTGGAAATTTCAATGAAAATAGGTAAGTTTAAATTTATTTAAAAAGTCACTATAGTTCTAAACTGTTTTCAGCTATGGTTTCTTAAATATTATTTTATATTATATTAATTTAGTCTTTTTTTTTTTGTCTTTTTGAGACAGGGTCTCACTATGCAGTTCAGGCTGGCCTTAAGCTCACTTTGTAGCTCAGGCTGGTCTCGAACTCATATCAATCCTTCTGCCTCAGCCTCCTGAGTGCTGGGATTACAGGCGTGTGCCACCACGCCCGGCTTTTAATTTAGTCTTTTTGAGACAGGGTTTCGTTATACAGTTCACGCTGTGCTTAAACTCATTTCGTTGCCCAGGCTGGCCTTGAATGGGCATCAGTCCTCTTGTCTCAGCCTCCCAAGTGCTGGGATTAAAAGCCTGCACTTTACCACACCCAGAATAAATATTGTATTTAGTTAATTCTGAATGTTTTCGTAATATATGTAGCTGCTAGGTATTGTCAAGTTATTTCAGGTGATAAGGGAGTGTTGTGAAGCAAGGCGTGCCCACCACCGCCTCCCAGAGTATCACCCAGTGAACCCATTGGGCTTTTCCTGTCTCCTCTCTACCTTTCTGTCACTGTAGAACTTTTTGTACTAGGCTTAAGGATAGAAAATTTATTATAACTGTTGTGAAAATTTAGGTCAAAAATAGTTTTCATGTGAAATATCTTGATATACTTTTAAGAAACAGCCTTGGGGATAATTTCTTAATTGTTTTTTTTTCATGTTGATTTGACTTGTGTGTATGTTTTTCCTAGGCTAAGTCTTAAAATATAAGCAAAATTAGTCATATTACAAATGGTAGAAATATACCCATGCTTGTCCTTTCTGAGCATGCGCATGATGGAAAACCAAAAGTGAAACTCAAGTACAGCATAAGCTTAACCTTTACATTAAATTCCCACCATGCCATCCAGAGGTTCACCTTCATTTACGGATACCTCTTTCTTTCTTTCTTATAGAATTGATAAGGCAGGCTGATTTTTAGTCAACCTGAATACATTCTGAGGGGGACAAAAAAGTGTTCACCTATTTTGACTTCAAGTTTATAACAGTATCACACAAACTGTTCCCATTGACATTAATAAAGGGGGGATTCTGAGTTACGGTATAAATCCTGTTTATGTCAGTAAATTGTCATATCCAGAGAGCTTAAGAAAGCATCAGCACACTGCCAGGACCTCAGACACAGTCCATGATGAAGGCACTTTGGTTGAGTAACTTAGTGAGTCAACATAAACTTCATTTTCAGCTGTTGTAGTTTAAGCACGAAGTTACTGGAATTATATGATCCTAACATCTTGGACATCAAAACTTACATAATGAGAATGTTTGTTTGGAGTACTGTGTTTTTTTCATAGGATATAAGAGCAGGATTCTGGGCTTTAAATCGGAATTTGAAAGTGGAAAGATATAATCCTTCAGACATAGTGTGTGGGTGCTATCTACACAATCTCCTGTGGGGACTATAAATGCTTACGCTTGATTAATGAGCAAACTCCTTCCTCATGTTGCAGGGTGGAAGGGGAAGGGGAGTACACCGACACCCAAGGACTGCAATGGAGCGGGTACTTTCACTTCACAGCTGCTCCAGGCCTCAGACTGAAGCTCTACATGTAGATGTTCTAAATTAAAGTTTAAGTGGGGCAATTGAAGTTGTAAGTTCTAAGTAGAGCAACCAAGTCTGTCATCTAAAATAGCTCCATACACTCCCTCTGTAAGTTTTCCAATAAAACTATCACTCATGCATGTCTTTTTGAATTTTGTTTTTATTATTGTGTAGTTTAAAATAAATTATGTAATTAAATTCAGAGTTTACTCATTTTAATAAATCCAGTACAGCAAGCCAGGTGCTGTAATCCTAGGACTCTGGAGGCTGATGCAGGAGGATTGTGAGTTCAAGACCAGTGTGGGCTTCAGAGTGAAATCCTATCTCATAAACTTCAGTAAGTATACACATCCATGTAGCATACCTCTCCGGATGTTGGCAAAGCCAACTTCCAGCCACACACCTGGGTTTTATAGTCTTCTATAGTTTTCTAGTTTATGCTTGCATGTTTATTTTGGAAGAAAAGATTTTTCCCTGAGTTGCCTTTTACAAATGCAACTACTTGGCCCACAATGAATTTTTTTGTTGTTGTTGCTGTGGCAACAGTAAATTGAAATCAATCTTAAAAAGTTCACATCTTCAATACTCTATCGCTGATGAAGGGGAAAGGTGCCGAGTCTCCCTCATGCTCACTTGTGTTGCTTGACTGAAGCCTTAGGCCCGCTGAGTAGTAAATCCTCATTTCCCTGTGTGCCCAGCCCCACGTAAATCACTATTCTACTCTTCAAGTCTATGAATTTAACTGTTTCAGATTCCATGCCCCATTCGTGGAATCCTACACCCCTACTGTCCTTAGCACACTGTCTTCAAGGTTCACCCATGTTGCCACACATTTCGCAGAATTCCTTTCTTTTTTATGGCTGAATAATAGGTTTTTAAAAATCTGTTGCTGAGCATACAAGTCGTTTCCACACTTTAGCTTCTGTGTACAGGGCTGTAATGAGCACAGAAGATGGTAATGTCTTTTCAAGACCCTAATTTCGATGTTTTTGGATAAATATCCACAAGTAGGATTGCTGAGTCACAGATTAAGTAGTTTAATTTATAATCTCTTAAGGAATCACCAGGCTGTTTTCACAGTGACTGCCATTTTGTGTTCTCATCCACAGTAAGCAAGATCTTCAGTTGCTCCATATCTTCACCAACACTTGTTATATTTTGTTTTTGTTTATAGCTCTCCTGACAATTAGATGGTATCACATTGTGCTTTTGATATCCATTTTCCTGATGATTTGGGTTTCTTTTGGTGAAACCAGGGATTGAACTCAGGCCTTTGTGCTTGCCCGGCAAGTGCTTATTCTACTGAGCCATCTCCCCTGCCCTCATTTTCCTGATGATTAGGGTTTCTTTTGGTGAAACCAGGGATTGAACTCAGGCCTTTGTGCTTGCCCGGCAAGTGCTTATTCTACTGAGCCATCTCCCCTGCCCTCATTTTCCTGATGATTAATGCCAGTGAGCATTTTTTTTTTCACATACCCATTGGCCATTTGTGCATCTTCTTTGGGGAAATACTGATTTAATGTCTTAACCTATTTTTAAATCGGGTTCTTAATTTTTTTACTCTTGAGTTATTAAAAATTCTTTATGTATTTTACAGATAATCTCCTACCAGATACATGGCTCTCAGATATTCTCCCCTGTTCCTTGGGTTGCCTTTTTAATCCACTGATTGCCTTGCTGTGGAGATTGTAGTTTGAGATAATCCCACTTGTGCATTTTTGGTTTTTTTTGCCTGTGGTTTTTGTTTCGTATCTGTGTATGTAATCATTGCTAAGTGCATGTCGTGAAGATTTTCCATCCTGTCTCAAATAGCACATTAAAGGAGCCATACACCAGTCTGTGGGTGTAGCCCAGTGGTATAGTGGTTCCCCCCCGTGGGTGAGGCCTTGTGTTCAGTTCCCCCCAGCACTGCAGAGTGAATGTATAAATGAAACATTTTTAAAAGTTCATGTATTGCCTGGGCAGTGCAAGGTCCTGAGTTTAAATCCCAGTACTGAAAAAAAAAAAAGTTCATGTACTAGGACCATGTGGCTATTCCCTGAATGAAATGATTGGTCAGCATATGAAAATTAATGTGGTTGCCCATATTAACAGAATAAAGGATAAAAGTCACATGATTGTATCAGTACATGTAGAAAAAGCCCATTTGACAGAATTCAGCACATCTGTGTGATAAAAGTATTTAATAAAAAGATATATACACACTATATGTGTTTTTTTAAAGATAATGTCTCAAAAGAGTCATAGCATATAATAATGAAAAATAATATTTTTACTCTAAACCTAGACACTAGGACACCCTTCCTTGCTACCTGTGTCTTTAAAACATACGTGTCTTTTTTTGGTAGTACTGGAGTTGAACCAAGAACCTTCATACTTCGTTTTTTTTAAGAACTCAAACCAATCATCCTCCCGTCTCAGCCTCCCAAGTGCCAGGATTACAGACACATGCCACTATGCCCACTGGAAAAGTATATTTACTATATTTGTTGAAAGACACTCCAGCTGGGTAAGGTGGTACATATTTGACAGTACTCAAGACCAAATTAGAAAAGAAAATCATTACAAGGCCTATAATATCGATAAAATTCTAATTTCCAGAACATTTAAATAAGTCTTACAACTCAATCATAAAAAGGACAACCCAGGGCTGGAGGTGTAGATCATGTAGCTCAGCAGCACAGCGCTTCTTTAGCACTCACTCCAAAACCACAGGAAGAGAGGAGGGAGGGAGGGAGGCAGGGAGGCAGCTAAATTCAAACATAGGTGAAGCCAACAGATGAAGGGGAACAGTGAAGGGAGGGAAAGGAACTTGAAAAGCATGTGTGTTACCAACGTGGAACAGCTTCCCTTGATGAATGTAATCATTATGCACTACAAACATAAACTAATAAAAAAAAAAATCAGAAACAGGCAAATCATGTATTTCTCTACAGAAGATACGCAAACGACCAGTAAGTAAACAAAAAATGCGCCTTATTACCTTTTGGGGAAATGCAAGTCAAACCCACAGTGAGGGTGACTGAATTTTTAAAAAGAATGAAATAGGCAATAGCAAAGATCGGCAAGGAGGTGGAGAAACTGCAGCCCATAACCCTTTCTGATGAGACGTGTAAATGGCACAGCCGTGGTAGAAATAGTCCCTCAGAAAGTTAGTCCCGTGTGACCCCAGAGCAGTATTGCTGGTTGCTGAGGTTCCAGCGTTGGGGTCTGTCCGCAGTTCGCGCTGCAGCCTAATGCTCTAATCCGCGCGTGTTGGCAGTGTGAACGGGGCCCTTGGGAGGTGACCAGGCCATGAAGGTGGGCCAGGGTCTTACGCAGTAGGTGGCGGGGCTTGTCTGCCCCTCCTGCCAAGTCAAGATTCGGCAGGAAGGCACCATATTTGAAGACGAGAGCAAATGGTGAATCTGCTGGCATCTTGATATTAGACTGTGCTGCCTGCTTAGCTGTGACCAATACATTTCTGTTTATAATGACCCAGTCTAAGCTATTTTGTTATTGAAGCCCAAACAGACTAAGGCATTCATAATAGCCCGCAATGGAGGGAAGAATAGTGAGCTATGATGGAAATGCTCTAAAATTAGGTAGTGGCAATATTTGCATAATCTTATAAACATACTGAAAACCACTGAATTATTTACTTCAAAGGGGCAGACTTCATTATAGTACATAAATTAGAACTATTTTTTTTTTAAAGTAGATGTGGGAGTCATGACATCCTATGCCTCCTCTTTTAGAAAAAGTAATTTTATTTTTAAAATTATTTATTTATTTATTTTTTGCCAAAACCTGGAATTGAACTTAGGCCCTTGCCAGGGAAGTGCTTATTCCACTGAACCATCTCCCTAGCCCCAAGATAAAGTAATTTTAAAAGTATCAGAACAAATGCATTGACTTATAACAATGTACCCCATAAATATACAATTAACAAAATAAAATAATTTTAAATGAAAAATTATTGAAACTGTATGTTAAGCTACATTTTAAAAACTGCATTAAAAAGCTGAGTGTTTTTGCTGAAACTCTATTCAAAACTAAAAGAAAATTAACTTATGTAATAGAAATTTCTATTTTGCTTTCCAAAATCTCATGAATATTTATATTCTGTGATGTGATTAGCAAAAATTATATTATACTATAATAAAATAAATTGCATTAAAATGTCTTTTAAAATGTTAAAAATGATATTTTGTCAGTTTCTCATAATAATAAATTTGTATTTTATTTTAAAAGAGTCAAGTGTTTAAAGATAGAGTTTTAAAAGTTGGGCAATTTTTGATTTATGGCTTATGGCCAATATAATTTCAAATATTATTATCATTATTATATTGGAATTTCTAAGGAGATAAATACCAGGCAAGATAGGGTGAAAGAATATTTTCAGAGGCCAGAACATAATGCAAATTCAAAATTTTTGGAAAATATAAAAGGAGTCTGTATTACTACAAATTCAATTTTCCCTTGTATTTTTCTTCAAATTACTTAAAATAGCAAAATATGTACTTTACTCTGAAGATCTTTACCCTTTCTGCTAAATTATTTTCTTTTCAGTGTGTGTTTTTATTTTTCTAAGATACCAAAATCATTCTTGTTAAACATTTTTCTTCCTTTTTACTCCTTGAAACTAGACACAGTTCAGTGACTTGATTAGTGGATGTTAGAATTTGACCTGGAGCTTATATAATTAGCGGAGATAAGCGGACACACTAGTTTTCCCCTCATTTAAAAGCCTGTTAGGATATGACAGTCTCGTTTCAGGGGAAGGCAAACCTCTTTACTGCTTCTTTTTATAACCTTTAAGTTGCTGTGGAATCCAGATAAGCCTTGATCTGAGGATGGTATAACCACAGCAAGCAACATGGGGTAAGTGTGTCCTTTCGTATGCTTTAAGTGACACTGAAAGGAAAATATTTTTATCAGAGAAGAAAATTGACTCACCCTGATCATAAAGCATGCTAATTTCAATTCAAAATATGCTAACAACTATTTAAGGTAGTAATTCAAATATATAACTTTATTCAAAAGTTACAACAATTTGGAAAGCATGCATTTCCTTATTTTTATATCATGAATTTAAATATTATTAATATACCTTTGCAAGTTGACAGCTAATGAAATATTTGAAGTTGCTCTGCATATTTACATATTCAATTGCAACTGACTTAAAGTTTGAGAGCAGTCTTAAAAAAAAAAAGATAATAGAATTCTTGGTGTAAAGGCAGCCTAAATCCAACACATCTGTGGCTCTTGGGATTGAGAATAATTAAGGAATCAGGAAGGGTGAAGAATGGATTTATGCCTTTGTAACAAAGAAAAAGGAGTCTGAATATAAGAAAAATGCTGTTTATTTACACAGTGGCATGTCTTTGTGAAACCTAATTATAAATACTTCATGAGGTCTTGGGGGCATTGCATTTTATGTAAAAACTTTCTGTTCTTAAGAGAGAAGAAGATTTAGTCATAGTTCGTATTGGAATTATGACTTTGTACGTACTGAAATATACATTCTGAACGGATAGAAATTTATCATTGTCTCATCCTTTTGTCTTTTTTTAATCACTTCCTTCAAAATCACTCTTGCAAATAATGCAGCTTTTCACTAAAGGCTACTTCTGAAGGATTCAACATAAAGGATCAGAAATTCATACTAGAGGAAAAAAGGTTTTTTTGAGACACTTATCCTAAGCAGTGTGCACAGATTTAATTAATGTCTACATTTTTGTTGCTACCATGGGCCTGATGGTTGAGAAACTCAAAGGCTTCTGAAAGGAAGGTCATAATATTGTTAACTTTTGACACATATAAATGATGTATTTTGAAGCTAAAAGTTAAAAGTGCCATTCTCAAATATTGCATGCACTTTTTGATTTCATTTGAGACAGAATTAATGAAACTGTATTCTCTTTAATCTGCCTGTTTCCTTGCTTTTGTGTGTATAAAGTGGCAAATGCCACTCTAAACTGTTCAATCCCTTCTGTCCTTCACTTCTCTCTCTCTCTTGCTCTCTCTTTTCCTCTTTAATGACAACAGTTCCTAACCTTTTAGAGGAGTCCAGACAAATAAAAGGAAAAATCACACAAAATGTTGCAAACAATTTCAGGAAATTTGCAATTGGCCTGAGATCTAATTCATGGACCCCTCCCCCCAGGTAAAGAACATGGGATTACGATTTTAGGGCTAGAGTTACTCAGTTTTCTTCATAGTTCCTGGATTTTTATACATAATGCAAGAATCTTCATAAGTTAATAGTTCTTGCTGTTCTCTTGGACAGGTTTGAAATACTTACTGCCCCTCCCATTTGTGTAAGAGAGAAGCACAGTTTAAGCAATATGTATCACATTAATGCTGTTGGTCTCCGAGGACTTGATTAATCACTTGTGCCTCTTGAGAGTACCAGGAACCACCCTTGCTGTCCCAGAAGAAAAATAAAATCCTCATTATTTTATCTATAGGACACTTTCCATGCCCCAAATAAGATAAACTAGGAAAATTATATATTGCTAAATATTACACCGGAACTGCATCTAATCAGTAGGCTGACGAGTTAGCTTTGTTTAATAAAAAGATGTTAGTAGGTATTGAGACCTATTTAGAACTTTCTAAAGCGATTAGAAAAATAAGAGGAGAACGTGGCAGCTGATCAGCTGCTCAAGCTTTCCCTTTCAGAAAGTCTCTAGAGCTTATTCCTTGGGAACACGGGAGTAGCTCTCTCGGATTTGTCCCTGGGACCTACTTATCTCAAAGCTATTTGAGGATTCTATGGCTTTATGTGGATCTATGTCGCCCCTTTCCTCTCTTCCTCGGGCTATGCTGGCATGATTTTAGTTAGCAAATCTTAGAAAATTCTTATGCTCTCTAAAAAGCCTCCTTCTCTTCAACGTGCCTGGGATTTCTTATGGGGGGGAGGTGAGAGGTGGAGCATAAACATGCGTGAAGGAATAAGCTGGGAGACCCGGAGCCTCCCTGTGTAAGAGAGCCCAGACCTGCCCCTTACCCTGACAACCTGGCAAAAGATTAGAAAAAAAATCCTTTGGGGGAGGCAGTTGGCAGTGCTGAGATTCGTTTCAATCCTCTCCCCATCTCCTAGTGAGACAGAAACCACAAGGGAACAAGAGGTAGGTGTCCCCCTGGGGCCCCAAGGCAAGCTCTGTGACCCATTTAAAGTGTGCTCTGTTCTTTTCCACCTGTTCCATCCCAAACCGTCTTGTCAAGCTCACAAAACAGCGGTCTCATCCAAGCCAGCCTAGCTTCAGCATAGCAATCGTAAGAATAAACTAGACGAGCAAATAAAACTGCTGGGGTTCAGCAGGGAGGAGCAGAGGGGCAGACGGCCTCCCAGGCCTTGAACTGTTCTTCCCTGCTTCTCCTCCACACCACGCCCCAGCCTCAGCTCTCCGAAGCTGCAGCAACAGGGAGTCCTTATCATCCTTTCGGCAAGGCAAGGTGTTTGCACAGACCGAAGGTGCCTGGTGAGGGAAAGCAGACCTTCCTGGGACGAGCCGGCCACCCTTCCTCCAGGCCGACATATTTGCACCAAAAAGGAAAGCAACAACCTTTGAAGCTCTGCGCAGGGCCAAGGAAAAGTTTCAGGCTTGTGACACCTCTCTTCCACCCTGCTGGGGTGTTGTCCTGCTTTTGTTGCTGTTTTTTTTTTTCAACTGTTTTTATTTTTATTTTATTGAAGTACAAATATCAATGAGACAGTTTTAAGATACCTCGACAAGATGGATTTGATAAATTAATACATTGCGAACTGTTTTCATAATGTTTTGGTATCATAGAAGGTGCATACATGCTATTATACTTACAGACATTATTATAGCATATGTCTCTTATCAGTAAATTAAGAGAGTGTAGCTGTTTGCGTATCTTATTTTTTTATACCTGAATTACATCAAAGATTCAATAATTAATACCTTCTACCTTGTTATTTTCCTAGTGGTTGTCCACAGTACTAGAAGCCAACATAATATCCTGTCCAACCACCATTAGTGCAAATCTTGCCTCTCATAGAATTATGTAGAGGAGGCACGGCGTTATCTGTCCCAACTGTACTGTCCATACACACACATCATGATTTTTTCTTTCTATACCCCTTCCTTTGTCTACACCTGTCAAAGATGGGCACTCCATTGTCATTCAACTAATTTAGGTGCCTGAACTCGACAACACAGTCCAACACAGTTCAGCATTCCACAACAATAGTGAGTTATCTGAAGAAGTTGTCGAGCATAGCCATTTACAGCTCAACTTATTATTATGGCCCCGCGGTGTATACTTCATTTTTATACCTTTCTGCTGGATGGGTAAGACCTAGATAGAGCAAGACCTATATACCAACACATGTACTTTATGTTTCTTATGAGGTCAGTGAAGTCCCCTCAGGGTTTATCTTGTAGTCCTGTACCTTATTCTGTAGATCCTTTGTCTGTGTCATCCATGTGGATGAGTCACAGCCAATGCTTGACCAGTTTGCTCTCTGTGAGAGCCTGAGAGAAAGTTTTCTCTCCATGTGACTCTCCCCAGGCTGTTTTTTGGTTTTTTTTTTAACGCACCAGGCTGATTTTATTTTTCCTATCACTGCTGCCCCCACGCCTCTCCTGGAGAGAGCCCCCTAACCCAAAAAAGCTTTGCTAGCGTGCTCACCCGTGTCCTCATGTCCACTGCCTCTGGGCCTGGAAACCCCACCCTTGGTGTCACTAACTGGCACAGTTCGCTGCTGCATCACCGTTTGACACCTGAGGAGAGTATAAAGCTAAGACTCTGTGGAGACTGTCAACCAAATAAATTCCTTATGGCAGACTATTCGGTCTCTTAGTCTCCCAGTTCAAATAAAGCTTAAATAAAAACATTCCCTCATCTGAATCTGAGAATTACAATGCAATACTTTTGTTTGGGCAAAGCATACATCTAACTCACACAGTAACACAGTGATCTTGGGAAAGTGGCTTCTGTCTGCGATCTTTTCTTTCTAACAGCTCCCTTCTGGCCACCGCACCCTCAACCCTAACCCTAAATGCCCTGCCACACCCAGGTCCAAATAATCACTTTTCAAGTTCAGGTCATCTTACGTTTTGGGGGTTATCAAAGACATCGATCCACAGAGGCCATCGTCTCACCCTGGATGTGGTCTTGATACTTCCCCTTCAGCAGCTTCCAGGGGCTCTCTGTTCTCCCATATCTGCCTCCCGTCTAGATTAGCTTCTTCTCTACCCTCGGAGCTCTCGGGTCCCTAGATCCACCTGTGTACATCTTGTACTGTGTTCTGTTACTGATCCTGTTTTTACCATTTTCTGCAAAGCCCTGCTTAAATCCTATCTTCAGAAAACCGTCTGTTACCCGCTAACTTTCTCAAATATTGTGTCCTTCATGAAACTTTCTCATCTGGAAGTTGAGGTGTTTTCTATGTCTCTTAGTGGATCCACAGCCCATCCTGTGTAACAGTTATTCACATGATTTATCTTTTCCTATTAGATTTCATATTTTATTTCAGCACCTAACACATTGCCTTCTACATGGCCTGTCCTTAATAAACACTTGCTGAATTCAAATGAACTCTTTTTTCTATAATTCACACAAGCTGAAAACTCTTTCCCCAATAAAGTGGCCCGGCTTTCTAAGTTCCTGGCTGAAGAGCTCAAAAGAATAGACGGCATATATGGATGAAGCGAGGGGAAAAGTCTAGACCAGCGCCAGAGGAGCACACTAGAGGCTTTGGAAGAGTGAGAAAATTGTTGCTAATAAATAGAAAGTACACAGAGACTCCAGAAATGCGGAAAATTTTCCCAGAATTAAAAGTTTTTCTGGGGGGCTGAGGAGATGGCTCAGTGGAATAAGCACTTCCCTGGCAAACACAAGGGCCTGAGTTCAATCCCTGGTGCCAAAAAATAAATAAATAAATAAAAGTTTTCTGGTCTCTGGATAACTTCCTAAAGGCCAGTGTATCAGTGAGGATTGAATTCACTTGTATATGATGAAAACAAAAACAAAACTAGAGTGACATTAAACAAGTTAGAGATGTGTTCATTTTTCTTTTATATTAAAAGAAGCCCTCCGTGTTGAGCGGTGCATGCTGCTAGATCAGTGCCTGGGCATGAGGGACCAGCATCTTTTGCTTGCTCTTCAGTCCTCTGTAGAAGAACATTTCATGGTCCAGGAAGGTTGCCACCCTCCCCCTCCTGCCACTGTTGTTTGCCAGCAGGCAGCTGGAAAGAAAAAGGTGTATTCTCCCTTTTAAGGAGACTTTTCAGAAGTTGTCCTCATTCCTTGTACTCCCACTCCTGGATTAGAAATCTACTGCCATGGTTCTATCTCTCTGAGGGAGAGCGGGAGAGAGTCTTTTAGGGGGTTACTAGAGGAAAGCGGGGAGGGACCCTGGGTGGCAACTACCAGAATCCGCCAGACCAGTCGGGCTTTACACTGTGCTCTTTGTGGACTAAGTACAGAATTACGCACAAAAGCGATAATTTAAGAAAATGTCAGTAAGCCGGGCGTGGTGGCGCATGCCTATAATCCCAGCACTCGGGAGGCTGAGGCAGGAGGATTGTTGTGAGTTCGAGACCAGCCTGAGCTACAAAATGAGCTTAAGGCCAGCCTGAACTGCATAGCGAGACCCTGTCTCAAAAAGAAAAAAAAAAAAACCTTAATCCTTTGCCGGGCGTGGTGGCGCATGCCTGTAATCCCAGCACTCGGGAGGCTGAGGCAGGAGGATTGTTGTGAGTTCGAGACCAGCCTGAGCTACAAAATGAGCTTAAGGCCAGCCTGAACTGCATAGCGAGACCCTGTCTCAAAAAGAAAAAAAAAAAAA
>PVKA01013873.1:0-54016 GCA_004027165.1 Ctenomys sociabilis | reverse complement strand
AAGAAAAAGCATTGCTTAATTATGTATTTAGTATTGACAAGTGTAGATATTTGTGTTTAACCGCCTAGTGCTTAATGACTGTTCAGATAGACGATGAAGGCACTTCTCTGAGACTTACTGCATGTCCTGTGCTGAGAAGGAATACTCTCTTCCTAGATCATTTTCCAAAGGAAATCATGTATATGCTTTATGAAACAGGCCCTTGGTCATCTCATCCTTGTCCAGAAGGACCTGTTGTTACTTGCTTTGGGGGAAAAAAAACTTTATGCAGTATATCCATTTCAATCAGCAAAGTTAGAAGCAGTATCAAGTTCACATGTTGCACCCCGCACCTTCCACTGGAGTGGCTCAAACTTTTTAATGCAAAATACTATTGAAAACTTGCAACAATGACGAGAGGTTGGCAAAAACAACTACGAACATTGAGCAAAACCATGTAAAACCACAATTTCAAGATTTGAAAAATAAGTAAAAATAACAAATTGGGAAGTGTTTATTCATAAAGAATGGTTAAATTCATTATGGTTAAATTCATAAAGAATGGTTAGCCGGGCGTGGTGGCGCAGGCCTGTAATCCCAGCACTCAGGAGGCTGAGGAAGGAGGATTGTTGTGAGTTCGAGACCAGCCTGAGCTACAAAGTGAGTTTAAGGCCAGCCTGAACTGCATAGTGAGACCCTGTCTCAAAAAGACCAAAAAAAAAAAAAAAAAAAAAAAAAAAAAAAAAAAAAAAAAAAAAAAAAAAAAAAAAAAAAAAAAAAAAAAAAAAAAAAAAAAAAAAAAAGAATGGTTAAATTCTTTATACAAGGCCTGTAGCATTTTTGTCTAGAATGAAATAACAAAGATCATAGAAAAAAATCAAAGAAATAAAAAAATGGAGCCAGATGTGGTGGTGTAATCCCAGGCCTCAGGAAGCAGAGGCAGGAAGATGATTTTGAGTTGAAGGCCAGACTGGGCTACAAAGTAATTTTAAGGCACTTTGAACAAATAATGAGATCATGTCTCAAAAGTCAAACAAACAAAAAAGGGCAAGACAGCAGTGGACTGAGCACCTGCTTTGGCAAGTGCAGGGACCAGGGATCAAGCACAGGGACTAGGGCTTGACCCCCAGAATCACATGCTACACCGGAGCTGCATAGCGAGACCCTGTACCAAAAACAATTTTTTGTTTGTTTGGTTGGTTTTCTTTGAGACACTGTTCAACCAGGGATTGAACTCAGGCTCTTGCGCTTGCCAGGGAAGCACTTATTCCACTGAGCCATCTCCCTGGCCCCAAATACAATTTTTTAAAGTTAAAAATTCCTTAATATTTTATTCCTGGCACCACTACCACAATTTACAGGACACTATACCTGATGTAATAAAAATAAAGAAAAAGACAAAGCTACAGCAGATAGAAGACCTCAGGGATGTGCATCTAACTGATACTACATTGCATTAATCAACAGCTGCGCTTCTTGCAAACTGTGGCTATGACAGTCCTGAGCCAGAAGGGTTTCCTGTTTAAGCTGCAGACTTTTCTGACTATGGATCATCGTTCCTTCTGTGGCAGATTTTTACAGTTCCTCTAATGCATTTGGGACGACTGTCTCAAAGGAACCTGCAGCTTTCCTGACAACTCCTCACTCACTCTTCTGCTAAGATCTATAGCCCTTTTCTGTTCTTTTAAAACCACCTGCTATCATATCCACCACTTCCACCACCAGATCCATAACCACCACCATAAAGACTACCAGAGCTTCTTCCACCAAAACTGCCCCCCTTCATGGGTCCGTAAGTTGACTGCTGCTGTCCACTATAATTTCCAAAATCATTATAGTTCCCACCACCACCATAGTTACCACCACCGAAATTTCCTCCATCCTTGTAACCATCATATCCTCCTCCACCAGCACCGTAGCCACCACACCCTCTCTACTACTGTAACCAGGACCACCACCATAGTGTCCACCATCCCCTCCTCCATAACTACCTCTGCTGCCACCTCCTCTTCCACCAAAGTTTCCACCATGGCCAAAATTCCCTCCACCACCTCCAAAGTTTCCTCCATGACCCATGAAGTTGCCAGATCCACCTCCACGACCTCTTTGTAATCCAGCAGACTGCATCTCTTGTTCAGACAGGGCCTTTTTCACTTCACAATTATGCCCATTAATAGCGTATTTCTGA
Source organism: Ctenomys sociabilis (assembly GCA_004027165.1). Classification (NCBI taxonomy): domain Eukaryota; kingdom Metazoa; phylum Chordata; class Mammalia; order Rodentia; family Ctenomyidae; genus Ctenomys; species Ctenomys sociabilis. The sequence goes on along the minus strand of PVKA01013873.1, from coordinate 51,849 downwards.
ACAATTTTATCAACTGTGTCATGATCATCAAAAGTCACAAAAGCAGATTCTCTCTTTTTCCCACTCTGCCTGTCTTCCATAACTCCTATGGTTTCAATCTTGCCATATTTTTCAAAGTAGTCTCTTGAATTATATTCTTCTGTATTTTCTTTAATACCACCAACAAAAATTTTCTTCAGTTTGATGGCCCCAGGCTTTACTGAATCCTCTCTAGGAACAGCTCTCTTTGGCTCCACTACACGCCCATCAACTTTGTGTGGTCAAGCACCCATCTGCCTCTTCAATGCAAGAGTAAGTCACAAAACCACAGCTTCTGCAGTGTTCTGCTTGAGAGTCTTGTCACCACACAATCTGTGATTGTGCTCCTTTTCTCAAAGTGTTCTCTTCAAGTATCAACAGTAGTTTCAAAACTCAGACCACTAATAAATCAATAAACAGCTTCTTAGCCGGGCGTGGTGGCGCAGGCCTGTAATCCCAGCACTCGGGAGGCTGAGGCAGGAGGATTGTTGTGAGTTCGAGACCAGCCTGAGCTACAACGCGAGCTTAAGGCCAGCCTGAGCTGCATAGTGAGACCCTGCCTCAAAAAGACAAAAAAAAATAAAAATAAAAATAAAAAATAAACAGCTTCTTTAACTGCTCTGGCACCTTTGGATCATGCCCACCCATCCCCCACACCCACCCACCCCCCGCAGCGACCGCGACAGTCGAGTCAGGCTGGGGATGACCTGGCAGCCGTTTTACCTCCATTTTGAGACCGGACTCACCTCTTCCAACTTGAGTTCAACATGGGACCCAGAGCACAATTTTTTTAATAAAAGGAGAAATAGGCTCAGTGGAAAAAGCGCTTCCCTGGCAAGCACAAGGGCCTGAGAAAAATAATCAAATCAAAAAAAAATTGAAAACACCAACAAAATTGATAAATCTTTACTAGACTGGAGGAGGAAGAATTTGTTTAAATCTTAGAGGAAATTTGGGACTTGGACTTTTAGGCAACAGAGAAACCACTAGGAGGTGGGCAGCTCTTAGAGATAAGACTAAAGACATTTGCATAAAGGGGTGTGCATGAGTCTTTGGGGCACAGGGCAGAATATCGTGTCTCGTGTCTAGATGTCCCAACGCTTCATGCACTCATGGGGCTGAGCAGATGTTTGTTGGCTGATGGGCTCACAGCTGGCTGTGGGATCTGATGGTAAGGCCTGGGGGCAGAAGCGACCCTGCACAGTGATCCCTCTCCTTTGATCCCTCTCTGCCTGCTGCCTGCCTGCCATGAGCTTTCTTCTCTGCCAGGCTCATGTGTCAAGCCACTCTGCCTTGAAGCAAGCTATGGACTGAATCCTCAATGCATGACAGAAAACACCTGCAATTCCAGCACTCAACTTGGGAGGCTGAGGCAGGAAGATCACCTCAAGGTCATGGCCAGCCTGGGCTACATGGTGATTCAAGGCCAGCCTGAACCACGAGGAGTTTGTTGTTGTTGTTGTTGTTGTTATTTTGTACCAAGAACTGAACTCGGGACCTTGTGCTTGCCAGGCAGGAGCTATGCCACTGAGCTATCACTTTGGCTCCACAATGAGATCTTATCCCCAAACAAACAAAAACCTATGAGCCAAAATAAAAATAAAAAATAAACCTTTCAGTTTAAATTGTGGGTGTTGGATATTGTGTGAAAGTAACTAAAAGACATGTGTCTCTGATATGCTTTAATTTGTAAAGAAAATAACTTGCTAATTTTAGTATAGTTTTCATAGAAAAAGTGCTAGCTTTTCTAGCATTATGTAATCCCCACAATGGATAATAAAACCACTGGCATGGGGCTAGGCGTCCCTCAGCGATGCAGTGTGTGCCAGCATGAGGAGTGCGCTCTCAGGTGCCAGGCTCTGGCCTGGAACCCCAGCACCAAAACAAAAGCCAGCAAGCGCTGGTGAGCCCTAGTCCTCTGAGCACACTGCCAAAATGTCTCTGGAAGTGTAATGGGCGGAGCGGCTAGGGAGTCGCTGCACACATCCCGTGTGGCTTGGGGCAACACGACCTGCACTAATAGTACCAGAAAAGGCGAGGGGTAGGAGCTGTGGAAAACAGACGAGCTGTGCCCGGGCCCAGGTCTGCTGTCCTCTCCGTGTCACTATCGGTCTGCGCCCAGTGTTGCAATAAAAAAATAAGCGTTGGGACTTCGCCGCGTACGAGCGGTGGAGCTCTTCTGCGGAGCTTCAGGAGCCAACTCCTGCCTCTACGCCTCAGCTTTCCCGGCCCTACAGCAGTCGTGGTCTCTGGGTCCCAGGGTAGGTGAGGCCTCCACGAGGGAACAGTCCTTGGGAAGCGCCTGGCACACTTGTGCACTACATAAAAGCGACACAGTATTTTTAAGCTGGTGAGACACTGCGTCCTTGACATTTCAAGGGAGGCAATACCGGTGGTTCAGCACGGAATCATCCAGAGCGCTGCCCGCGGCGCGGCTGGGGGCAGGAGTCCCTAGGCTAAAGCGGGGACTAGGGCGTGGCAGAGTCGGCGGGCCGCGCGAAGCGCGCAGCCCCGGGGACGGCGACAGCCACCGCCGGAGCCGCGTGCGGAACGGACGCAGCGCGGCGCGCCGGACGGCGTCTGGGGGACCGCTAACGGGAACAGTCTTCATCCCCTGCTTCGTGCCCTCGACCTCTCGCCCCACGAGGCCAGGAACCGAGAAAGCCGAAACTAAGGCGGTGACGAGGGCGGAGCAGGGTGTGGAAGAGAGAAACCCAGCTGCCGAGCAGAGCTGAGCTGTCAGAGCTGCGGTGGAGCGAAACCTCGCGAGAGCGTTGAGGCTGGCGCAGGACTGACTAGTGCAGGGGAAATGTCGCGAGAGCTGAGCTGCCCGGGCAGCGATGAAGCGATGGAAAAGAAATCTCGCGAGAGCTGCGTGACCGGGGCGGAGGCGGCCTCTTCCCTCTTCCTTCTTCCTTCGCTTTAGTTCCGGTCGTAGAGGAGACCCCGCCGTGGTTGCCATCCCGGGGCTTTCTGGCTCTTTTCTCTTCGCCTTAAATTCGGTGAGACTCGACTCCCGCGGGCTCCGTCGTGGTCCGGCCCCAGTGGCCGGGCAGGGAGAGGGAACAGGCGGCACGCAGGTCCCGCCGGCAGCCGCGGGACGCGGGCCCTGCCCGGCGGGTCACAAAGCTCCGGCGGCCGCGGGCCGATGGCCGGGGGAGACCGGGATCCCGGCGCGGAGCAGGCGCGGCCGGGGTGCCCGAGCGGAGTTCGGCATCCACGCGCGTCCCGGGCGGCCCTCGGGCGGGGCCGTGGGAGCGCAGGGCGAGGGGCACGGCCGGCGCTTTGTGATGGCCCCGCGGCTCTGTGACACGGCGGTCCCCGCGGCCGGGCTCGGGCTGGGGTAACTGACCCGGCCGGGCCTGCGATCGGGGACCTGGACGGGAAGTGGTGGCGCGGGCGCGCTGAGGCCTCGCTTCTCTCCTCCTAGGGTGTCTTTTATGAATAATCAAAAGCAGCAGAAACCAACGCTATCGGGCCAGCGTTTTAAAACCAGAAAAAGAGGTAAGTACATTTGGGTATCTTCTCTAGACTTCCAGGTATCTCCTGTGCCCGTGCTGCTCAAATGATCAGTATGTGGTACTTACTGAAAGCCCAAGACGGGGAAAGAATCCGAATTTCCGGTCAGCAGCGTGTCACATCCACCCTTAGTATTTCTGCTCGATTTCTAGTGTCCAGTATCTCCAGGCAGGTCTTTGAGTGTTCTTGGTGTGATGTACCTTTTATAACGCTGTGTTTCACTGGCAACAGTTTTCATTTAGGCAAATCAGTTTGAGTCAAGAGATTGTTTTTCTCATGTCATTAATTTCCTCCAGCGTTTGCCAGCATGCATGCTAGAGAAGCTGATGGCGTGGCAGGATGTGTAGCTCTTACCTATCTGGCTTAAGGCTCTCAGTGCTGTGCAGGTTACGGTGGAATGGGATTCACATTGCAGTGTCTTTTGAAATATTTGTCACAGGTGCAGTAAGAAAAGAATTGCCTTAGGGCTGCGGATGTGCTCAGTAGCCGGATGTTTGCCTGGCATGTCTAAGGACATTGATTAAATCCCAGCTCCACAAAAAGAAAGAAAAAGTTGTTGTGACGTGCTTCAGTGAATTTTTATCATTTCTTTTTTTACCTGTTATTAGTATATATTTACCCCCCCCCCCCCCCCGCCCCAGCTCAGGCCCCGACCCCACCCAAGACATTTTTAAATGTTACTGTTTGAGTTTAATTCTGTTTGTACTAGAAATCGAACTCAGGACTTCATGTTTGCCAGGCTGGTGCTTTGCCTCTGAGCTTTCTTCCCTAGACCTAAATGTTACTGTTAGAAAGCACATATAAACCTCATGTGACAACATTTGGGGAAATGAGAACTGGGTCAGCTGCTGCATAAGTTGTTTCCTTCAGTGACAGACACTTTGAGATGCATATTACAGAACCTGTTGTTACCGCTCCAAAAGAAGAGGTGTGAAGCAGAGCATCGTGGCAGTGGGGAACCCAGTGTCAGTGTGTACATGGATATTTGGTGTCACCGTTCCATACATGGTGACAGGTGCCCTTATCGCGGCATCAAGGAGTTGCCATTCCCTCACTGCAGAAAGATCACTCAGCCTCCTGCTGGTGATGAGGAAGGGCCTGGTTAGTGTGAACAGCTCCAAAGCCACAGGACACTTAACACTAACCAGGAAAGTCCTGCTGTGTGAAAATTGAAATGTTATCTAACCCTGGGGAAGGTCTGGAGAGAGGAGGCGTGAAACAGAGCCTAGCCTGTGCCTTGAGCAGTCTATCACATAGTGGGACCGCAGCTCAGCAGGAGCACTGCGTGCTCTCTGCTCTACAAGAGTTCACATCGGCAGCACTGTGAGACCAGGCAGTGTGTTTAGTTACATCTCACAGTCGAGGGGTTCAGGCACGAGAAACAAGGCTGATTGCTGAAATTCGGAAGGTTAAGTGCAGTCAGGCTGCATCAGTGACCAGTATTATTTCTTGGTTATGTACTTTTTCTGACTGAGTTTTCTTCTAAATAACTGTAACAAAAAAATCCCATCTTAAGGTTAATAGGCCTAGTACTGTTTCTAGCTTATACATATTGAGTAGTCAGTGACAGACTTTCCAGTGATCTTGTCAGTAAACACAAAGTCCCCCTTTTCCACAGGTGTGCTGTATAAGGCTCACCTCTTTGCACTGACGAATAAATCTGACTTGCCTTCTGGCGCAGACCTCTTAAGTTGGGGGCTTACTGTGTCAAATGAGTGGTCATATTGAAATTTATGTGCACTTACAACTCCGACCTCTACTATAGCAGCAAAATTTCAGAGCAATGAATCCTAACACTAGTGCACTTTAGCTCTACATTGAGAGACTTGTTTGAAGGAGAAGGGCCACACATTCTATGACTAGGTCGGCAGACCTTATATGTGCACAAGTGCAAAGAAGAAATGATTAGTCTTTGTGGGTTTTTTCCTTAATTGTAAGTTTAATTTGTGTAGTTTGTGGTTTTTTTCAAATATTAAAAAAATGTAATTGTGAAGAATTTAGATGTGAGGGAAGAAAGTGTAGCAGGGAGGGTAAGGGCATGGGGCAGATCAAGTTACACCATACACAGGAACATGATCATTATATGTATCTAAAACGTGCCAATAAAAATCATGAATAAACAAATTTAGTAAACATACTAACAGCTTCATAGGGTGATGGTTCATGGCATTTTGGTTAGCCTTTAAGACTAAATGTTTTGGATTCCCCCCCCCCCAGATGAAAAAGAGAGATTTGACCCTACTCAGTTTCAAGACTGTATTATTCAAGGCTTAACTGAAACCGGTACTGATTTGGAAGCAGTAGCTAAGTTTCTGGATGCTTCTGGAGCAAAGCTTGACTACCGCCGATATGCAGAAACCCTCTTTGACATCCTGGTTGCTGGTGGGATGCTGGGTAAGTGGTTTGGTGGGCCTAATTTAAAGAAGTACAGTGACTCTAGAATATAAGCTGTGGGACAACCTGCCAGCAGGGAGCTCTTTGGTCTTGTTCACTTCCTATGGCAGGAGTGTGTGTGTGTGTGTGTGTGTGTGTGTGTGTGTGTGTGTGTGTGTGTTTAATGTATTTAGTTCAGGGTCTCAGTACACTGTTTCCAACCTCCCAAGTGCTGGGATTACAGGCACGCACCACCACACCACCTTGTCTCTTCTGTTCTTTGCCTCCCCAGTCAGGTTAACTTTCCAGCCCTACCCAGCCAGGCCTTGTGTTAGAAGCCTGTCACACAGCCATCACCCTTGCAGATAACTTTTCTTATGTAATACCTAAGTTCCTACAATATCCTCAGTTGATAATTTTTAAATCCCTGTCACCAAAAACAAAAAATACTTTTTTTTTGGTGGAACCAGGGATTGAACACAGGCCCTTGCACTTGCCAGGCAAGCGCTTATTCTACTGAGCAATCTACTTGGCCCCCAAAAAAAATACTTTAAAAAGATTTGAGGGATATAACTATTCACAGTGTTTTCAGAGTATTAACTGATGTTCAGAGCCAAGGTGTAAGGAAATCAGATACTGGTTATAAACATGCAGATGGAAGCCTAGAAGGGCTTTACATGATACTTGGGAGGCTGAGACAGGAGGGTTCCAAGTATGAAGAGCCAGCCTGGGCAACTTAGCAAGACTTTATATACAAAACAGAAACAGGCTGGGGATCTACTCCAGTGCCAAGCCCTAGGTCTAATTCTCAGCACCAGCGCACAAAGGCACCCCAAAAAATAAATGCATATTTATGTATAAATTACGTGATATACAGTGGTACAATCAGGCGCTTAAAGTTCATAGCTTCTGATTCATGGTGGCCACATGATTGTTTCATCATGGTAATGATTTAGAGTAAGAAATGTAGAATATTTTTATCAGTATCCATAGTACACTGTGTGCGAGAGCTCACTGTTTTCTTCTAGCTTTTTAGATAAGGTATTGCCATGGAGGCCACTGGGCCTTGACCACACGTGCCCCTGCCTCACCTTCCAGTTGTTGATGTTACAAGCCTGTGCCACCAGGCCTGGCTAAGAAAACGTCTAAGAAATACTGGCAAGGGAGAATTGTAGGCACAGCTCAGAGCACCTGATGCTGTCCAGCGTCAGCTACTCACAGTGCAGCTGCGCTTCATGTACACCACACAGATCTCGCCCCCTCCTTGGTCTGCTAATGTGTGGTCTCCAGTCGGGAGAAGCTTGGGAGTCTTGGTTAGCAGAGTCTGTGCCAGGCGTGTCACCAGCTGCACTTAGATATTCTGGGGCTGGTGGGCTCTCTCCAGTTTCCTGTCCCTTAGTCCTGCGTTGCAGTCCAGCCAGCCAGGTCCTGCTGGCAAGTGGTGTCACTTCTGTTCATGTTTGCCTTATGGAAAATAAGATGACCCTGGGTCGTAGCTGAGGGTCACACACGTTTCTGTAACGCCCTCAGCCCCAGGTGGTACCCTGGCCGACGACATGATGCGTACAGATGTCTGCGTGTTCGCAGCGCAGGAAGACCTGGAGACCATGCAGGCGTTTGCGCAGGTGAGTGAGCAGCAGCCGGGCCCTTTCCTCGTCTGCAGCCCTGGCCAACGTTCTTCAGGATCACAGACTTCGATGAGCGGAGTTGTCTTTTTAAATTCAGGAGTGTTGTCCTTGGTGCGCTGTGATAAATGAGAGACTGATGTGTTAGGGAGAGCCAGACAGAAAGAATTAAATTAGCTCTGTTTATGGAATTAGTGCGTTGTAAAAAAAAGCCTAAAAAGGCACATCATCTTCCTGTTAGGATTTCCATAGTTGAACCATTCTGCATGCAGCTTCTTAAGATAACTGAGCTTCTAGGTAGATTGCCTCAGTCAAGATTTCCTTTAAAGGTGTCATGCATAGGTATGTTTTTGTTGCTCACAGCAAAGAACTTAAATGCGTGTAAACCTGGAAGTTACCTACATCGTTAGGAAAGGGGGACCTCTGTTACCTTAGTCTGTTCATGTTCTGCAGGTGGGAAAATGGCTTGTTTTAGAGCAGTGATTAGTCCAGTGTCCAGCATAGAAACCCACTGAGGGGCCTTCAAGCATTTCTGTGATGGTGTGTTGCAGGGTGGAGATGACCAAGGTATAGGCTGTTCTGTCCAGTATAAGGCTCACTTTGCTGTCCTAGAAATAACTTTGATGTTCTTCATAGGTTTTTAACAAGCTAATCAGGCGCTACAAATATCTGGAGAAAGGTTTTGAAGATGAGGTGAAAAAGGTACGTGAAGGGGCTGGGGTGGTCTGTGGTAGAGCCCATGCTTGGTGTGCAGTGCTCAGCACCAAGAGGAGAGAAGGAAGGATACTGCCAAGAAGGGCCATGAACTTGATGTAATTTTAGATTCATTGGTAGATTGTCATTGAAATGTTTTGGGATACTTGATCTTAATTGATAAAAATTTTCTAACTTGAGCCTTGTGTGGGGGTGTGCACCTATATTCTCAGCACTTAGGAGGCTGAAGCAGGAGGGTGGCAATGAGCTCTATGTCCAGAGAACTAAGAATGCAGAACTAGAGCCCTTGCCCAGTGTGCATGAGGCCACAGTTTCGTCTCAAGTATCATGGGAAAGAAAATGGCTGGGGAAATAACTCAGGCATAAGCACCTGCCTGGCAAGTAAGGTGAGTTCATCCCTGGTACCAAAAAAAAAAGTTGTTTGAGGGCTGAAGAGAGAGCTCAGAGGCATAAGTACCTGCTTGGCAAGCATAAGGATCCATGCCATGTGGTCCTAACCTTAGATCCCTGTGCACCATCTCACCTCTGCATGCAACCCTGGCACTGGATGTGGCCGCACACACTTGTAATCCTAACCCTGGGGAGGTTGAGCCAGAAGGATCTCTGCAAGTTTGAGACTGGTCTGGGGGCTACAAGAGGGAACACAAGGCCAGCCCAAGCTGCATAGTGACACCCTATCTCAAAAGAAAAATCTTACTTGTATTTAAGTCTCCTTGTCACATATTCCTACGCAGATGAGTGTAATACTGTTACAGTTACACAGAGTCATTTGGTGTTGGTAAAGTCACTGAGGTATCCCCATGTTAAATGGGAGGAAATGGAGGTGAAGTTTGCCTCAGATCGCCTGCTGGCGTGCCCTGAGGCAGCAGCCGTGGTGCTCAGACCCACACTGGCAGCCAGCACAGTGCAGTCGCTGCCTCTCGATTCATAGCAGTTGCTTTGCTAACCTCCAGTTACCTGTTTTCCAGCTGCTGCTGTTCCTGAAGGGCTTCTCGGAGTCAGAGAGGAACAAGCTGGCCATGCTGACTGGTGTGCTCCTGGCCAACGGCACACTCAACGCTTCCATCCTTAACAGCCTCTACAATGAGAATCTGGTGAAAGAAGGTGGCACCATGGGAAAGGAGGGGGGCGTGGGGTTGGCTGAGCTGAGAACAGACTTGATACTTGAGCCTCCCAGCTGCGGTTCCTCCCAGCGTGGGAGATGTCGAGGGGACCTGCGATGCAGGAAGTTACAGAATATTAGAAATGAAACCCGCTTTTGTTTTTTCCTAGACCATTGAGTATTTAAGGGTCCCTTTAATTCATACAGCAGCCTGTTGAGTGTAGGGACTGTCACCCTCTGAGTCCACATCAGAAGACAGGAGGAGGTAGTTGGTGGCCAAGGGCTGTTAGGGCTCAGTGGGGGACAGTGAGTGACCATGAGAGTGGCTGTTTGGATCACAGTTGTAAATGTGTCTGTCCTGGGCTCTCCTTGTTGGCCGCTTTTATAGTGGAAATCCTACTTTCATTAGATCGGCACAGAGATGCAGGGATGGATCTTGGTCGGTTTCCTTTATACTTTTTGTACACTGTTCCAAGAAAAGCACCCAGCTACCTTCACTGTACTGGCTAGTAAAATGCCAGCTAGCTGGTAGTGGGGGCCTTTGTTCCTAAAGAGCACCTGGTCCCAGCTCCCTGCTGTGCATCCTTTTATTTTGTTTCTTCCTTTCTTTTCTTTTCCACCATGTGCCATGACCCAGGCATCAGGATCTCGGGGCTCACTGCAGGTGTTTTCCCTAACTGGGCCATGCAGGGGTCTCCACTGCTTGGTTAGGAAGCTTTTTCCCTGTTGCTCTCAGGGGTTTCTGCAGCGTTTGCGGTGAAGCTCTTCAAATCCTGGATCAATGAGAAGGACATCAATGCAGTGGCTGCGAGCCTTCGGAAAGTCAGCATGGATAACAGACTCATGGTTTGTGGCTCCTCCTCCTGTTCTGACTTCAGGACATTTATTTCAGATCCAAATGTTTTTCCTGGTAAGACTTGAGCCCTTACCAGATGAAATTATCCTTTAGGAACTTTTTCCTGCCAATAAGCAGAGTGTGGAACACTTCACAAAGTACTTCACAGAGGCGGGCCTAAAGGAGCTCTCTGAGTACGTCCGGAACCAGCAGACCATCGGTGCCCGGAAGGAGCTTCAGAAGGAGCTCCAGGAGCAGATGTCCCGTGGTGACCCATTCAAGGACGTAAGGCTCTGGGCATGGCTGTGTCCAGCCTAAGAATTCTCTCACATTTGCCCTAGAGAAGTTTGGGAGGATGTCCCCAAGATTATGATGCCAGCATCAGCCTTCTTGTTGAGTGGGCATGGCACTGTGCTGATTTCTGTGGGCGAGATGGTAGCACTGTCCGCTGGGGAGTGCTGCTTCCCTGATGGTCACCTCCTGACTAGCTTGTCTAAAAATCAAGAGGTGGGGGGTGCTAGATACCCATAGCATGGAAAGGTACTTCTGGGCTCTTGGAAAAGGCCTGAAGTTGATGTGTAAAATAGCACACGTGCAAGTGCACTTGCATTACTCTTCATTTTGTAGATAATTTTATATGTCAAGGAAGAGATGAAAAAGAACAACATCCCAGAACCAGTTGTCATTGGGATCATCTGGTCAAGTGTGATGAGCACTGTGGAGTGGAACAAGAAGGAGGAGCTTGTAGCGGAGCAGGCCATCAAGCACTTGAAGGTGAGCAGGCTGGTTCAGGCCTCCCGTGTCCTGTGCGGGGTTGCTGCCAGGAGGCAGCCAGATGACCCATGGACGCCAAAGCACTTTTAGCCCTGCTGCAGGCTTTGTTTGGTTCATGCATTAAAGAAACAAAAGATTTTTGCCTGTGATCCCAGCACCCAGGAGTTTGAGACAGGAGGATCACTGTGAGTTTGAGACCAGCCTGGGCTACAAAAGTGGGCACAGGGCCAACCCGAACTGCCCCTGTCTCAAAGAAAAAAATTCTTCTAAGTGAGGTAAGCCCGGTCATGTGTGGTTGGTTCCTAGTCTGCTCTAGGAAGCTGAGGAATTTTGAGCCCAGCCAGAACAGCAGAGCAGCTTAGCCACTGGGTACAATATGGTCTCAAAATAAGGGGCTTAGGATGAAGCCAAGTGGGGCCCCCAGTACCAGACCCCCTGAAGAAAGTATAGGCCTGCAAGGTGACATTTGCTCCTGAGTGAGTCTTAGAAGACAGGAAGGCTCTTGTTTATCTAAATACTAACATTGGGCCTGGGAGATGGCTCAGTGGAATAAGCGCTTCCCTGGCAAGCACAAGGGCCTGAGTTCAATCCCTGGTTCCGCCAAAAAAAAAAATACCAACATTATTTTGCAGTTGCTGGAAATGCTCGTAGAAACATTGCTGATACGACCTACATGCACAGGCTTGTCTGCATTCCCCTTTTAATCTCCAGCAAGAGGTTGAGTCCGGGAGGACTGTAGGAGCCGAGCTGCACCCTGTGCTGTGCAGGTTGAAGGAGTAATGATGTCCTCTTCTTCCCTGAAAAGCAATACAGCCCTCTCCTTGCTGCCTTCACCACGCAAGGTCAGTCTGAGCTGACGCTGCTGCTGAAGATTCAGGAGTATTGCTATGACAACATTCACTTCATGAAAGCCTTCCAGAAAATAGTGGTGCTTTTTTATAAAGGTAATACAGAACTCCCATGTGACGACACCATCTGGTCTCTGATAGGAGGGCACCCCATTCAGTGTCGCAGTCTTGTGTCCCACTGTGACTAGTTGAGACACCTCCGTGCAGTCCTGCTTCAGAGACCACCTCCCTTGTTTCAGGGACCTGCACCTTGCCAGTCCTCCACTGGGACAGCCATCATGGGACGGCCTCACTGCCCACGGGGCTGCATTTTTTTTCTGTTTGTTTTGAAATAGGATTTCTTTGTGTAGTTCAGGCTGGCCTTGAGCTCACTTTGTAACCCAGGCTCAAAGTCACAGCAATCCTCCTGCCTCAGCTTCCCCAGTGTGCTGGGATTATGGGTGTGCTTGACCATGCCCAGGTAGGGCACACTTCTTAAACTCCTGTGTTAATCACAGCAGCCTTGTCCTAGGGAATGTGGCAGATGTCCCCTGTCTTCTGCCCTTCTTTCCGTACAATTTTATTGGTTACTCTTGGGATCTTCCCAGTCTGTTTTTATTGAATGGGGGTAAGGGTAAGGGACATCCCTGCTTCTGTGACCACAGGAAACATGTGGCCTCCAGCCTTGCTCCCAGGTTTGTCAGAGGTGCCTGTGGGCTGCAAGGTGGTGTGTTTCCTAGGTGAGGGTAGTGATTTGGGGACTTGGAACATTGTTGAGGAAACCAGTGTTCTGAGCACAGACCTGCCTTTGAGACAGCAGAGCAGCTGTTTGTGGTCTGCCAGGTGGGCACTTGCTCTGGCTGCCGTAGGCCAGAGCCCCTCATGGCTGTGTCGTGCTCTCCCCAGCTGAAGTCCTGAGTGAAGAGCCCATCCTGAAGTGGTACAAGGATGCACACATGGCCAAGGGGAAGAGCGTCTTCCTGGAGCAGATGAAGAAGTTTGTGGAGTGGCTCAAGAACGCGGAGGAAGGTCAGTGACCACACCCGCACACTCCCCACGCCATCCCGAGTTCTCGGGCACTTACAGGACACAAGGCTTCAGAGTGCTAGTGCATGCTGTGTTGGCTGCTTGGCCCTCTCAAGGAATTTCAGGAAAGAGGCTGAGGTGATTTTTTGGGGTTTTTTCCATCCTCTTGAGACAGAGTCTTGCTATGCAGTTCAGGCTGGCCCTGAGCTCACTTTGTAGCCCAGGCTGGTCTTGAACTCCCAGTAGTACTCCTGCCTCAGTGTTCCGAGTGCTAGAGTTACAGGCGTCCATCACCACACCTGCTCGGAAGCTGAGATCTTCTCAGGGGATTCGTTACTCTTGACATGTTAAATGAATGTTTGAATGTCCTTGTCCAAAGGAGGGCTTCACAGTGTCCCCCAGATGTGGCTGCGGAGCCTGCATGTCGGGCACACAGCTCTGATGCACTTTTTCCTTTCAGAGTCCGAGTCTGACGCCGAAGACGGGGACTGAGTTTCGAGCCTGCCACCCTCAGTAAAGCAAGCGGGTGTAGATGAATGTGTCTCTTGTGTCCTGGTTCGTGCATCCTCCTACCTCCCCATGTCGAGCATGGTAGAGAAGGGCTTTCGCGGCAGACTTTCATTTTTCCTGTTTCTATGGTTACTGGAGATGTTGAGTTTAGTTCCTAAAACCATGTTCTAAGTATTACAGGAGCTATAGATTTGAATCTAATGTTGCATTAGTCTTTTCAGTTCCCTCCTACCTCTTGTATTTTCTACTGTAATAATGTAATTTAAGGCCTTCCACAATGAACAGTTCACACTATTCCCTGGGTTTTCTATATATAAACAGTTTTCAGGGTATGATTTGGTTAAAAATAATTTGTTATAAAAATTCTGTTTGCAAATTAAAACTGTAAAAGTATCCAAATTCTCAGAAGCCAATGATTTGTGTGATAATTTGGTTGCCCAGAGAGCCCTGCTCATCACCAAGTCTCCCAGTGCTCATGGCTACTCCTGAGTCCTGAGTAACTGTACCACTGCTTGCATGTTAGCATTTTCTGGCTGCCTTAGCCCTGGATGTCTTCAGTTCAGTTGTTTACTGTCTGGTTTTCATCCTTAATGAAGCCGTGGAGAGCAGACCTGAGAACTTCTGGAGTCAGGCGGTTGGGGAGTCCTTCTGCAGTCAGCAGATGGGTTCTATTTCCGTGCATCCCTTTTCAGTGTCCCTTAGAAAAGTCTGACCATTTAAGTGTCTCACTCCTGGAGTGCACTTAGCCTGACAGGAAAGAGCTTCTGAAAGGCATGTGTTAAAGGATGTGGCCACCACTGTACCAGAGACCCTGGGCAGAAGCAAGGTTGGCCATCCTGGGCCCCTGCAGCCCTGTCACGGACAAGAGGCTCACCCTTCTCTGTCCCAGCCCTGTGTACTCACCCAGACTCCCCCTCTGGCTAGAATGTTTCCCCACCTGCCATGTTTAATTGCCATGAGCCAAATGCCTCTAGACAGTGGATCCTGGATGATTTTAATGTCTGCCTTTTCGTTTTCCTGTTCTTTCTGCTGCCCCTATGTGTGTGGTCATGGCATTGTGGTGACAGTGACCATTGTGAAGAGGCCCCTGGCCAAAATCCAACCCAGAACAATACCACCAGAGACGGAGTGGAAGGGGCCAGGCCCCTTTCAAAGGTGCCATTCTCCTCAGCCAAGACAGTGGCATTTAAAGCTCACCTTGACAGAGGAACATGTAATGTCATTGAAAATAAAGGTCCAAGGACCTGGAGAGCATTAGAACTGATTACATTGTGAATGGGATGAAGTTGTTCATTGAGTAACTTGGATTAAGTTTTCATGCACCGGCAAAAATGTATTCACTAGATTTCTACATCGTGCTCTGCTTTCCTTTGTAATTTGTAGCCCTCGAAAGACTTTTTTTTTTTTAAATAAAGTCCATCCTTACACTAAAGCTTTATAGATTTTTTTTGGTAACTCCATTTGCATGTCAAGCAGTGTTCTGTGTGCTGTGTGTTGGGCCATGTGAGGGTGACACAGCGAGACGCCTGTCCAGAGCCGCGGTGTCCTGAGTGCACAGCACCATCAGGCTCACTCCTGGGCCGTGCAGGGCACAGGCTCCTGCTTCGTGTTCTTTGACTCAGCTGCCAGTGCCAGCCTGGGCCTCAAGCACTGATTCCCAGTGCAGGTGTTAAAATGGTACTTTGTGATTGGGTAGACCCTTGATTGCTTTTCCTGACTTGGCATTTTGGGGTTACTTCTATCTCGGTTGCTTTCTTGTTTCTGGGACAAAGTGCCCAACACCCAGAATTAAGGGAAGGAAAGGTTTATTTAGCTAACAGTTGTGGAAGTTTCAGTCCATACTCAGCGACTGGTGCAAGGCAGAGGGCAGCAGTTCATGGCAGCAGAAACAGCAAAAGCCAAAGGGAGGCGTAGGGGCCGGGGAGGTAGCTCAGTACAATAAGTGCATGGCAAGCACAGGGTCCCGAGTTCAATCCCCAGTACTGCAAAAAAAAAAAAAAAAAGCAATTTTGCAAAACAAAAAGGAGTAGTAGAAGCAGGAAGGAAGTCCACCCCGCTCTTCCATCCAAGCTATCCCCCCCAGGCAGGGGCAGTGCTCACACCCATTAATAGTGCCAGCCTTGCCAAAAAGTCCAAGTCCCAAGTCAGATCAAAGGCAAGCCCTTAGTTGAGAGCCTGTGTACAAATGAAAAGTTTAAACACTCAATGGCATAAGATACATATTGCCATTCCAAAAGGCACATAAGAGGGGACAAACACTGGGACCAATGCAAGTCCCAAATCCAGAAGGGCAAACCCTAAGTCCTGTAGTCCATGGAACATCAGCAATCTGTAATGAGCTGTGATCTGCAGGGGCCTTATGTGGCTCCACCCATGGAATTTCCAGTGGTAGCACCCATGGCTGCTTCCTCTGTGCACCTTTCCTCAGACAATCCACATCCTTGGCTTTTCCAAGCTTCAGGGTTTTCCTCTAGGCTTTTCACTGCTTCACAAACTGCCCTCCCAGGAACACACTGCCTGGCCTCCTAGGTCTTTTAAAATCTAAGTGGAGCGGGGTAGATAGCTCAGCAGCATAAATGCCTGGCTAAGGTCCTGAGTTCAGTCCCTGGTACCAAAACAAATCTAAGTGGAAACCTTAGTCTCAGAACTCTTGCATTCTAAAACCAGTGACATATGGATGATACCAAGGTCTGCTGCCAACTGGGGCAGCCTGGTCTCTCTTGGCCATAGGGGTCAAGTATGTGGATTGCTGAGCACTCTAACCCTCATTCCGAGGAACAGATTCTCTATGCTGCCTCCATTCGGAACATGGCACTCAGGCTTTCTCCTCAAAGCAAAGTCCTTCACCCATGCAGATCTGAGGCTAAGGCTGAGGACCGGCCACCTCTGATCCCCTCAGGACATCTTTTCTATTCTCTTGTTCTTTCTTCACAATGGAGATTATCTCAACTCTATCTTTGTAGTCCACAGCTTTATTGGAGCTTCCTTTCTGGCCAAACAACATTTTAAATCATCCTGCTGGGTGCTTTGCTCCTGATTCTCAACATAAGTCTAAAGGCCGGGGAGATAGCTCAGTAGAAGTGCTTGCCTGACAAGCACAAGGGCCTTGAGTTCAATCCCCAGTTCCACCAAAATAAATAAATACACTCTCCTGCCTTCCACTCCACCTGCCCTCTGCCTCCCGCTGCCATGTCCTATTCCAAAGACATCAAAGACATTGCTGCCATCGTGTCCCCCAGCAAGCAGGCCGGCCCTCTGAGGCAGAGCTGCGGCTGTACTTCATGCGGCTGTCAGGGCACGCCAGGCCTGACGTGGCCCCCAGCTGCAACCTCTACAGCGGCTGTGACTGCACAATACCACCCATGGAGAAAGCTCTCGTGAAGACAGACATCCAACTCGGTCTTCCCTCTGGGTGCTCTGGCACAGTGGCTCCAAGCTCAGGCTTGGCTGCCAAACACTTCACAGAGGTCAGAGCTGGGGTCATAATGGGGTCGTAGATGAAGATTATAGAGGAAATGTTGGTGTCGAGCTATTTAATTTTGGCAAAGAAAAGTTTAAAGTGAGAAAGGGTAACCGAATCACCTAGCTAATCTGTGAACGGATCTATTACCCAGAGACAGAAGAAGTGCAAGGCTTGGATGACACAGAACGGGGCTTTGGTTCCACTGGGAAAAATTAAATAAAATTTAGGCTAAAAACGAGAACATGCCCTTTTTTCTTAAAAGTAGACTTTAGCTAGCATGTGTTATTGTTTTACACATCTGTAAACTTAAAATTCTTAATCTGCTTGTGATAAAGGAAAGAGGATTTCTGTTAACACCACTTAGAAACTTCCTTGTGTTATCTGCCTTTGAGGATTGTGTAAATCCAATTTGTGACAACCTGATGCAAAATTAAAGTCCTATGTGTGTGCAGTACAGATTTTTTAAGTAATTTAATTCAATAAACAATACCTATTAAAACTAATAAAATAAATTTGACCAAAAGCCCCCAACAACCATGCCACTGCCTCAATACTTGACTACCTTGAAGATTCTTTTGTCAAGGGCCAGCCAAATAGCTAAGTGGATTAAAGCACCTTCAAGCAGGTACAGGAGCCAGAGGTTCAATTACCAGGCCTGCTGTGCTGGCCCTGCCCCCAGGACATGCTAAAATGGCAGTTGAGATTGGATGTGGTGGTGTGCACCTGTAATCTCACCTTTTAGGAGGCTGTAAGCAAGTGGATCACTACAAGTTCGATCTAGTAGTGAGACCCTGAACACCCTGTAGACCCTTCCCTAAAAAAGAAAGAAGAAAGAAAAAAAGAAAGGAAAGAAAAGAAAAAAGAAAAGAAAGAAGGAAAGGAAAAATTTCTTTCCCAGATTAACTAGTCTGACATGCTTAATCTCAAGTCTCAGGCAGCCTCTGGACACAAACAAAATGCAGACAAACTTTCTGCCAAGCCATAACACATTGTCCAGAGTTCAACAACCAATGCAGTCCTTCCCAGAAGAAACCTCCCCAGCCTGGGGAGGTTTATTTATTTATTTATTTATTTATTTTTTTTTTATGTCTTTTTGAGACAGGGTCTCACTATGCAGTTCAGGATGGCCTTAAGCTCGCTTTGTAGCTCAAACTGGTCTTGAACTCACAACAATCCTCCTGCCTCAGCCTCCCAAGTGCTGGGATTACAGGCGTGTGCCACCATGCCCGGCCCCCAGCCTGGACTTTACAGGCAGGATTTCTATCAGCCTTCTGGTCTTCTAAGCTCTGACCAGAATCTCCCAGAATACAGGACAGCCAACAGCTTTCCAGTGCTTCTCTTGTAGGCAGCATCTCTGAATGTTTCCTATCACTTCCCATAAGCTATTCCCAAAAGCTTCTGATCCAATGGTCAGTTCAGTCACAGCAGTGACTCCACTTCTCAGTGCCAAATTCTGTCTTGGTTGCTTTTCTTTCATTGCTGAGACAAAATGAAGGAAGGAGAGGTTTATTTAGCTCACAGCAGAGGTTTCAGTCCATAGTTAACTGACTCCAAGGCAGAGAGGCATATGGCAGAGAGCAGATGCTCATGGCAACAGAAAACAGCCAAGAGCTGAGGGAGGGCCGCAGCTGAGGCAGTGAGCAGGCCTCTTTGCCTCCTTACATTGTGCATAGATTATCTACCCCAGTGCACTCACGCCCGTAATCCAAGCTTCAGATTCTGAATTAATCACAAACTCTAGAAGCCATGACTGCACGCGGCTTTGGGGGGACAGCTAGACACAAACCGTAGCACAGGCCAACACTTGTCAGCCTGCTGGCTATGGTGGCACAACAGTAATCCAGCACTCTGGAGGCGAGGCAGGAGAATGCCAGGTTCAAACCCAATCTAGGCAATTTAAGGAGACTCTCTTGGAAAGGTAGGAGGATGGTTGGGTGGTGGCTAAGATCGGGGTGCAGTGTTCATCCAGCACTAGTATGCATAGAGCCCTAAGTTGGTCCCCAGTAACACACACAAAAAATCCCTGACATTCCTTAGAAAGAAGACAGCAGGCCACAGTGACAGCCGCTCCAGAGTTTGAAGAACAACACAGGTTCAGAGCTAAGCAGGGGCTGTTGGGAGCTGCAGGAAGCTAGGAAATTCATCAAATGTGTGTAGGTGGGACTGGGCCTCAGCAGCTAAAGCAAACAAGCTACCTATCTCCTCCTGTATGGTTAAGGTCAGTGAGTCACTAGGCACCCTTGCGTCATGTGTTACAAGCTTTGCAAAAGTATAAATAACCCCAAATGTTGCTGTGGAGAGCATTAGTCCTGCCCATCAGGCAGACCAGCGACCACCTGGCCCAGCTTCTGTCTTCTTGTCTCTCTTTCCCATTCCTCTGCTGTTTCTCCTGGGTAGATCCGATCAGAGTGAGACCGACGGAGCCCTACACGTGGCACCACGCCAGGATGCCCAATACAAGATAAGTGTGGGCCCAGGAATCACTCCCAAACAGTGCTCATAGGAGAGGGAAGTGGACTGGTTAGAGCCGGCACAGTCTGCACAGTGTGCATTGGCCCAGCGCACTAGGTGTAAAACTTGGGGATGGAGGCTCACTGGGGCCAGAGGAGAGAAAGAGGCTTGAGAGAAGCCTAACAGGGATTCAACTGCAATATGGCTCAAGGTCCACAAACGTTGCTAGATGTGTGTGAAGGCACATAAATATGTTTGCTGTTTCCTTGGTTTTTTGTATTTGTGCTGCTTTTTAAGATTACCATAAAAGACTTGGCATGGAGCACTGTTTTGGAATCAAGCCCCAAATGGGACAAGGAAGGTAGAGCAAGGATACAGCAGATTGAGTTTAAACCCTCTAGCTTTATTCAATTAGATAAGAAAGGAAAAAGTTCTTTTAAATCACAAGCCATTTGCACAGCGCTGCAGCGGGGAGAGGCCCCCACGCTCGGGTCTTGGGCAGACGCAGCTGGGATTCCCCCACCGTCTGGGCAACTCTGCTCCCTCCGGCAGAGGCTGGTGCCAGCAACTGTAGTCCTGTGCGTCTGGTGCTAGGCAAGAGGCTCGTGACAGTAATGCACTGTATCCTCGGCACTGGTCATGCGCACTGCTGGCATAACAAATTTTTAGGCTCTAGATAATGTCTGTAGTTAAAATCTGGGCAAAACCAAAATGTTCAGCGGGTTTTACAGAGCCACAAGCTCCAGTCGCCAAGTCACAGATCAAAACTAAGTTGCAAGGAACTGTTGCTTCTTATGGTCCTACTGCTCCCCTTCCCTTGAGTTTAGTAGAAATGCTAAGACAACAAAGTATGGCTCCAAATGATTGGAAAGGAACAACTAGAACATGTTTGAATCCAGGAGACTTTTTTTATTTTTTCCGCAGTACCCGGGTTTGAACTCAGGACCTTGCACTTGCCATGCAGGTACTTATGCCACTGAGCTATATCTCTGGCCCCAGGAGACTATTGTAGAAAGAAAATGTCTTTAAATATAGCAGGGAGCCTGTAATCCCAGCACTCGGGAGGCTGAGGCAGGAGGATTGTTATGAGTTCGAGACCAACCTGAGCTACAAAGTGAGCTCAAGGCCAGCCTGAACTGCATGTCTCAAAAAGACAAAAAAAAAAAAAAAAAAAAAAAAAAAAAAAAAAAAAAAAAAAAAAAAAAAAAAAAAAAAAAAAAAAAAAAAAAAAAAAAAATATATATATATATATATATATATATATATATATATATATATATATATAGCAGGGAACACATAGGAAATGTGTTTTACAATTTAGCCATTACAAGATATGCTAGGGCGGGGAGATGGGTCAGTAGACTAAGTACTTCCCTGGCAACTGCAAGGGCCTGAGTTTAACCCTCAGTTCTGCCAAAACAAAGAGTGAAACATCCCTTAGCTTGGCTTCTATTAGGCAAGGCCCTGATGACCCTTTCCAAGCTTTGCTGCAGGTTTGTTACTGAGAAGATTATCAGTGTCGGGGAAGCTAGTGAATTAATAGTTCAACAATAGTTTCAGAAATGAATTAGATGGTGTATGCCAGGTCCTTCCACCACAGCAACCACCGAAGAACAGTAGCCAGGGCCCTCCACTATCCCATGGCCGTGGGCCTCAACAAGGCCCACAAGGTGACAAGAGAATGTGAGCAAACCAAGGCACAGCCGCCATCGCACTCACCAGACACACCAAGTTTATGCGGGACATCATCCAGGAGGTGTGCAGCTCGCCTCCTACAAGCGCAGCGCGCCATGGAGCTGCTCAAGGTCTCCAAGGACAAACGTGCCCTCAAGTTCATCAAGGAAAGGGAGGGGACACACATCCCTGCCAAGAGGAAGTGTGAGGAGCTGAGCAATGTGCTGACCACCATGAGGAAGGCAGCTGCCAAGAGGGACTGAGCCCCTCTGGAATAAAGCTGTGCAGAAAATAAATAGATGAATGAATGAACGAATGAATGGAATAAGTGCTTCCCTGGCAAGCGCAAGGGCCTGAGTTCAATCCCTGATTTCTCCAAAAAAAAAAAAAAAAACAGTCTCCAGGTTTTGCCTGGTATAACTGATGCTGATTATACCAGAGAAAGCACAGACATTATTCAAGTATTCAAACCAGTGCTAAAATCACTCCAGGTACTCCCGTTGCTCAATTGGTCATTTTTCCCTCGGAAAATGTATTTAAAAAAAAAAAAGCTATTCAAGGTTTGGGTCTCCTAATACTGTGTTAGATTAAACGAAATCGTCCAGAGATGGAGTTAACTACCAAAGGAAAAGCATTTAAAGGGCTATTAGACATGGTTGCAGATGTCTCAGTTATTGCTCGGCATCACTGGCCTGAGGCATGGCTCTACACATGGCCACTACAGCTCTGCAAGGGTAGGCAAGGTCTCTTGCCCTAGCGGGAGTGCTAAGTTGCTAATTTGGAGGGATGCAGAAGGCCATTCTAGGTATTTCTCTCCTTATGTCCTCCCCCATATACTGGTCCGTCTTACCAGGTTGCGACATATTACAGGGTACGGGAGCATTTGGGGCCAGTTCTGACTCCCTGGGGACTGGTCAGATATTAGCAACAAGGTTTCCTTCCCAATCAAGGCTTGCTAAAAATTCAAGGAAAAACAAAAACCTATTCTAGTTCTTCCTAAGAGGGACCATTTTGGCATAGGCCATTTTCAGGAGAGGCCTTGATCTCTTCTCCCACCCCACAGACAGCACCCAAGACAACGGGTGTTAGATGAACCTGTTTCTTTTGGTCAGTGGCCCCTAACTCAGGAGAAGATCATAGCAATTCATGCCCTGATAAATGAACGGCTGAGGGCAGGGCACCTAGAACTTTCCAATAGCCCTTGGAATACCCCAATTTTTGTAATATGTATCAGGAAAATGGAGATTGGGACAGGACTTGCGGGCAGTCAGTCGCACCATGGACCCTACATGAGCACTGCAGCAGGGACTGCCCGGTCCTGTAGCTTTTCCTTTACATTTTTCCCATGCAAGGACCTGAGTTCAATCCCTGGTTCTACAAAAACAGAAAGAAAAAGAAACCTATACATTTTTCCCTTATGGCAATTGATTTAAGAGACTGTTTCTTTTTTTGTCCCTCTCTACATGAAGATAAAAAATACTTTGCTTTTAGTTTTCCCTCTATTAGTAATCAGGCCCCCACATGCCATTTTCAATGGTATTTGATAAGTCTTTTCAAGGATGTGGTGCAGCAGAGAAACAGGCAAAAGGAAAAAGAGAAAGGAGCTTTATTTTCTTTGAGAACATGGAGAGAATCTGGGGAAGGATGAGGAATTCTCTTGATTGAAACAAAGGGACGCTGAGGCTTTTATGGCCTTTTGCCAGGGATAGAGAAGATGGGCTTTTGTTTAAAGGGCTTCAGCCATATTAGATGAACATCATGATGATTTTAGCAATTCACACTAGCGCCAGAACCCATCAGTGTCATCTACCAAAAGGTGTGGTGAATAGTCCAACCCTGTTCCAAGAGTGTGTGGCTACAGCCATGTGGTCAGTGCAACAGGCCTGCCCACCTGCGCCCATTGTCTGTTACGCAGATGACACTCTCTTGGCACGTGAACCCCTGCCCACTTCACAGCGCATGTTTCTCCAATTAGATGATGCCCTCCGCAATGCAGCTCTAGGGACAGCCCCTGAAAAGGCGCAAACTGTGGCACCCTTTTCATATTTGGGACACCTTATTCAACAGAGGCAAATTGTGACCCAAACTGTTCAGATCCAGGTTAGACATCTTGCAACCCTAAATGATTGATAGACTCTACTTGGTAACATCAATTAGCTCTGCCCAGCTCCTAAGCTAACTGCTCGTGACTTAAGCCCTGTCCTTGACATTCCAAAGGGAGACTCAGCCCCTCCTCCTAAAAACAACACTTACACCAGAGACCAAGGCTGCCATGAATAAAGTTGATCAGGCTCTTCCTAACGTTCAGCTCTCTAGAGCTGACCCATCTTTGCTAACTGTTTAGTTATTTGTCCAACTCAGTGTATGCCCGCTGGGGTTCCTTTGGCAGTCTCAGGGTCCCTTGCAGTGGCGGCACATGCCACATACTCCACATAAAACTATTACTGCCTCAGACGCCATTCAGCAAACTTCTGTGTCTTGTGCCCTCTTCATCAAAATGCTTCTGCCTTATGCAAAGTTTCATGTGGCTTGAGCACAGGCCTGGAAAATTGTTAAGTAATGTTATGTTACACAGATTTCTTTTTTTTGGTGGAACCGGGGATTGAACTCAGGCCTTTGGGCATGCCAGGGAAGCACGTATTCCACTGAGCCATCTCCTTGGCCATGTTACACAGATTTCTAAACTTGGTGCTTTGCATTGGGTCCATGTTTTGGTGGACGCTGCCTCAGGGTTCATCATTGCTCAACGTTTGGACACCTTTGGCCACCCTTGGACTGACAATGGCTCAGTGGAATAAGCGCTTCCCTGGCAAGCACAAGGGCCCGAGTTCAACCTCTGGTTCCACCAAAAAAAAAAAAAAAAAACGACAGTTCCATCGATAAGAGCAAAAATGATAGGAAGTCCCAGCACTTGGGAGGCTGAGGCAGGAGGATTGTTGTGAGTTTGAGACCAGCCTGAGCTACAAAATGAGCTTAAGGCCAGCCTGAACCGCATAGTGAGACCCTGTCTCAAAAAGAAAAAAAAAATGATAGGAAGGGGACTTGGAGAGGTCTCCATACTGGATAATGGAAGGGATTCCGTCCACTGCTAACCTTGGGGAGAGGGTATGCTTGTGTTTTTCCAGAGATTGCTAAATGACCTATTTGGGTACTGGAGTGTGCTATCAGGCTACACCATGAAGCCAGATCTGGAGAAGTTAACACGAAGAGGCCAGATCCATCCTGGGGCCTATTAAGGAACTGACAAAATGGGAATCTAAGGTATAAATAAATGGTAAAATATATAAAGATAACTGAGCTGAATTTTACTAGTATTAAGACAAAAAAAAATATGCATATTAGTTAGAGATATACTTGATCTTAGCCAAAAGACCAAGAAGCTATTTTTAGTTAGAGATAAAAGACTTTATTCCTTCCAAAACTTTCTGATATCTTTGCTTATTGACAAATAAACTCTGACTAGTCTACTTACAATTTTAAATTTCTATAAAAAATTGCAATAGCTGCTATAGGTTAATCTGGCCAGAATTATATAGTTGAGTGCACTCATAATTTTGTAAAGACGGTTGTGTGTACTGTGTATTTGTCTATGCATGTGTCATTGTCTAAGCGGCTGTCCCCCCCCCCCTTTTTTTTTCCTTTTTGGTCATTTGTTCATACTACAATTTAGGGTATAGACTTAAAAGCATGCTCTTTTCTAAGTTACCAGCTGTTCTAAGTCAAATCAAAATTGGTTTTATACAGTTTATGGAAAAGTTTAAATTAATTAAGCAAAAATTCCTTAAAGTGGGGAGAAATTATTCAGAGAGGAGTCATTGATAAGAAGTGTGGCCAACTTTTATTGATGAGGAGCTCCCAATAATCTCTATAGTCTCTTAGGAGACACCCCCAAGGGCCGGTCTGATAGCTCAGTGGACTAAAACACCTTCTTAGCCAGAGCGCAGTGGCTGGGGTTCAATTCCTAAACCTGCTGTGCTGGCCCCACCCTTGGGGCATGCTGAAATGGAGATTGAGACTAATCGTGGTGGTGTGTGCCTGTAATCTCAGCACTTCGGAGGCTGAAAACAGGAGAATCACTGCAAGCCCAATCTACATAGTGAGGTCCTGCTGACCATGTCCTAAATACAGAAAGAAAAAAAAAAAAAGAGTTCTTTTCCATCTTGCAAGATGGCAGAGGAAAAAACTGAAAAGCCAGACACTAAAGAGAAGAAACCTGAAGCCCAGAAGGCTTCTGCCAGTGGCACTGAAGGTGAAGAAGGCAAAGAAGTCCCAGAAGGGGCAGCCCCACTGCAGCTGAAACCCTGTCCTGGTGAGAGGAATTGGTGGGTACTCCCGATCCGCTATGTATTCCAGAAAGGCTTTGTACAAGAGGAAGTCCCCAGCTGCTAAATCACAGGTTGAGAAGAAAAAAGGAGAAAGTTCTTACTGCGATCACAAAACCAGTCGGTGGGGACAAGAATGGAGGTACCCAGGTGGTTTAGCTTTGAAAAAGGTCTAGATACTACCCTACTGAAGATGTGCCCTGAAAACTTTTTCAGTCAGCATGTGCAGAAATTCCGAGCTAGCATCACTCCTGGCACCATCTTGATCGTCCTCACCAGGCGTCACAGAGGCAAGAGAGTGGCTTCCTGAAGCAGCTGGCCAGGGGCTTGCTACTTGTGACTGGGCCTTTTTAGCCTTAATTGTGTTCCTCTAACGAAGAACACACCAGGAATTTGTCATTGCCACCTCTACAAAAATTGACATCAACAAAGTGAAAATCCCCAGACACTTCCCTGATCTTACTTCATGAAGAAGCTGCGGAAGCCCAGACACCAAGAGGGTGAGATCTTCGACACTGAGAGAGAGATACCAGATTTCAGAGCAGTGCACGGTGGTTCAGGAAATGGTGGACTCACAGATTTTAGCAAAAATCAAAGCTGTTCCTCAGCTCCAGGGCTACTTGAGATCCGTTTTTGCACTGACCAATGGAATTTATCCTCATAAATTAGTGTTCTAAATTTCTTACTAAGGGTGCCCACTGCCGGGCTGGGCCAGAGCAGCCCAAGATGGCAGACTCTGAGGGTCGGGTGTTGGATGAGGAGAAGATGGATACATAGCTGCTAACTTCGTCACTCATGCACCCCCAGAGGAGTTTAACGAAGTATTCAATGATGTTCGGCTACTACTTACCAATGGCAATCTCCTCAGGGAAGGGGCAGCTCATGCATTTGCCTTTTTAACATGGATCAGTTCACACCTGTGAAGATAGAAGGATATGAAGATCAGGTTTTAATTACAGAGCACAGTGACCTGGGTAATAGCAGATTTTTAGATCCGAGAAACAAAATTTCCTTTAAGTTTGATCACTTTCAGAAAGAAGCAAGAGACCCCATCCAGAGGAAATAGATGGAAGTGTGAAGTCTTGGAGAGAATCCAGTGACAGTGCTTTAAGAGCCTATTGAATGAAAGATCATTATTCCAATGGCTTCTGTACTGTATATGCTAAAATTATAGATGGGCAACAGACTATGATTGCATGTATCAAAAGTCACCAGTTCCAGCCTAAAAAAATTTGGAATGGTCGCTGGAGGGCCAAGTGGAAGTTCACCACCCACTACCTGCAGCCCAGGTAGCTGGAGCGCTTGAGAGGCAGGTTTTCTATTATGAAGATGGCAATGTTCAGTTGGTTAGTGTGTCAAATTAAGCCCAAACTGTCAAGGAGTTTATTATTCCAGAAGCCCTTGGAATAATGATTTTTCACATAGGCTGTTAAAGCACTGTCACTGGATTCTCTCCAAGACTTCACACTTCCATCTATTTCCTCTGGATGGGGTCACTTGCTTTTCTGAAAGTGATCAAATTTAAAGGAAATTTTGTTCCTCGGATCTAAAAATCTGTTGTTACCCTGGTCACTGTGCTCTGTAATCAGGGAGTGAAGAAAATGAACATCAAACAGCGATTAGTGAAAACTATCAGACAATGTCAGATACCACATTCAAGGCCTTGCACCGGCAGCTCCCTGTTACAGCACCAAAATTGACTGGAACAAGATACTGAGCTTAAGATTGGCAAAGAAATGCAGAATGCTTAAAGGCCAACTGTGGGATTCAGTATGTGGAAAGAAAATGATTCAACATGTGATCATATAAATGATTTATAAAGAAAGGTGAAAAAAGAAAGTGATATTTTGCTAGAGCTTTCAAACTGAACAGATTTTCTAGCCTCATGGAACCTATAGTATTGTCTTGACCTTGCATTCTCTGCCTTTGTAATTTTGTTATGGCTATACCTACTTACAAATTTTTTTTCTGTTTTATGTTGGAGAGAGAGAGAGAGAGAGATCTATCTTGGAATCATGTGTAGAAAATTTTCCTAGCCACGAAGTCCTACTACTATTTAGTTGATATGTTCAGTACCTTTTTACCCCTGTGCTTCAGAGCACTTGTGTAACTTCAGTGGTTTTTATTGACCTAACAGGTAAAGAGGCTGTGCTGTCAGCTGCAGCTAATGGAAGATGCATTCGCCGTTTTCCATTTGGCTGCTCTGATCATCATTTACAGCATCTCATAACTGTTAGCACTTTGCATTAGGGTCTTTCAGGTTCATTTGGGTGGGAGCAAAAGAAATATTCTGAGAATCCCATGATAGCCAGCTTTTCTGAGGGGAACTTGTTTTTACATCCAAAGACTTGAACCACTTCCTGCTCAAGAACATGTTTGCTTTTCGGGGGAGGGGATTCTCTCATTGTCTCCTTCCTTATTGTAGGTATTGGCACCTGCATTTTTAGAAGCATTTCACCCATCTCCATTTGTGTGTGTGTGTGTGTGTGTGTGTGTGTGTGTGTGTGTGTGTAAGAACTGCTGACGTACTGTGGATGTAGTGAAACTTGAAAAATACAGTGTTGATGGAATCATGGGTATCTTGTCCTTTAGTACTTTGTGGCAGGATTGTACTAAGCAAGTGAATCGAACAGCTCTATAAATCACAAAAATGAAAACCAAAGTGAAAAAGAGTAACCTACACGCAGAATCTCTCTACTGTAACCTGTTATTTAAAGGCACACTAGTGCTTTCTAGCTAGGATGTAAATCTTGCATCAAATTACTTTTTTGTAGTCCTGCCTGCCAAAAACTCAAACGTAACTGTGATACAGCGTCCCTTCTCAGGTATACTGGCCAGTGAACCTGTGACCCCAGGACACACAGGTGACAGAGAAGCAATAGGACAACTGACAATGGTGGATTCATTTACGCTGTTTACACTTCTATGACCAGGCCTTAAAGGGAGGTCTGTTTTTTTTAAAAAACCAAGTAGTGTCTTCCTACCTATTTCCAGATACATGTTTTTTGTAAAAAAAGGTGTTTATGCTTCAGCTTTGTTTTTTGCTCAGTAATGAAGTCATGCAAGAGTATGTTTCTAAGTGAGAGCTGTGTTCGCCTTTTTTTTTTAAATAAAATATATTTGTGTTATTTGTCATTCATACTACCCATCCATCATGCCATACTATCTTCTGTATCAGGTAGTCCAATAGAAATATACCTGTTTTGTTCTAAAAGATAAATAAATAAATTTCTTACTAAGAACCTAATTAAAGGGGCCAGGGAGATAGCTCAGTAGAACAGGTGCTTGCCTGGCAAGCGCAAGGACCTGGGTTCAATCCTCCATTCCAGAAAAAAAAAAAAAAAAAACTAATTAAATAACTGATAAGCTTAAAAAAAGAAGGAGACACCCTCAATAAATTGGTCATTGGTTTAAAGGTAAATGTATTTCTAAAAAATTACAATTGGGGGCTAGCAAGGTAGCTCTGTAGAAGCCAGGCGTGGTGGCGCAGGCCTGTAATCCCAGCACTTGGGAGGCTGAGGCAGGAGGATTGTGGTGAGTTTGAGACCAGCCTGAGCTACAAAGTGAGCTTAAGGCCAGTCTGAACTGCATAGTGAGACCCTGTCTCAAAAAAAAAAAAAAAAAAAAAAAAAAAAAAAGATAGCTCAGTAGAATAGCACTTCCTTGGCAAGCACAAGGGTGTGAGTTCAATCCCTGGTTCTACCAAAAAAAAGAGGGGGGCTTATTTTATGGCAAAACAAAAATGTAAGCATGCAGTTTGGGCTTGCGCTTTCCTCCTCAGGTGGCTTATTAATGCTCTCTGAAAGCACTTTTTGCAAGGCACCTGTGCCCACCAGACCAAGAATAGGCCCACCGTGCGAAAGAGACCTTTTCCCACGTTTGCTGGACCTCCCCCACCCTTCCAGAGCCAGCAAGCCCACCCTGTGAGTGAGAACTGCTGCCATGCCTTGGGACCACTCCAGATCTGACCAACCCCAGGCCCTGCAAGTGTGTGGGAGAGCTTCCAGCTTCCTTGTGCCAATGGGACCTCTCCAGACCAAAACTCAAGCACCCCACTGAGACCCCTCTACTGTGCCCTCAGGACCCCTCTATCCCTCCAGAGCTCCTGCCCCCAAGCCCACCCAGTAAGTGAGAACTTCTGTGATGCTCTTCGGACCCCCAGATCCAGCCCAAGCCCAGGCCCAGCTAGTGTGTGGGAGAGCTTCTCCACTCCCCTGTTCGCCCTGGGCCATGGGCACAACGGAGGGGCACCACGAGTTCACTGTTGTGTCAGAGGGGAAGAACAGGTTCAATTCCAAGGGCTGCAGAAGGAAGCTAGACCCAAGCCAGGCATAACTGGATAAACTCAAACTTAACAGAGCTGCACCCGAATTTCAGTAGCTTCTAAGGGTATAACTGCACCAAGCTCTACACCAAAGGTCAGAGGTCAGTGCTACATGAAATGATAAAGACAAGGAGCAAAATGCAATCTCAGGCCTCGAGCCTACCCATGACAACTGCAGAGGACACTAGCTCAGCTGAAATGTATGAATTAATAGCGTCAAAAGTAAAGAAACAACAGTAGAAAGGTATAGAGGAAATCAGAGCAGAATCAATTTCTGAAATAAAAAAAAGAAATCTCTGAATTCATAGCATCTGAAGTAAAGAATCAAATAAGAAACATATGGAGGAAACCCAATTTGAAAAAACTTTGCAGTCAAAGAATTAATAATTGCTTCTAAAGAAGACATTGATAAAAAAAAAATAGAGATTAGAAAAATGATGGAATCTTTGAATGAGCAATACAACGAAGGAAATAGATTGCACGAAGAAGAGTCAAAGAGATATAGAGGAACTTAACATCTCAATCACAAGCCTGCAAAACGGTTTGAGTGAAAGTGAGGACAGTTTCTGATCTTGAAGACGCTGGTGCAGCTAGTGAAAAGTTAAGAAAGGATCTCTCTTAAAAACAACTAGGATGCAGGAGAAAATAATTCATTGCCTGCAAGATGATGTTAAGATGAACAATATGAGACTAATAGGCATCAATGAAAAGGATGGGGTCAATACAAATGATATAAAAAGAATATGGGCAGAAGTAATAACAGAAAACTTCCCAAATATGAGGAAACAATCTGACATTCAGGTAACTGAAGCATACAGAATGCCAAGTAACTTCAACTCAATTAAAAACACACCGAGACATATAATAGTCAAAATCCCAGAAATCCAGCACAAGAATAATATACTGAAAGCCACTAGAGAAAAGCAGATCACATTCAAAGGAAAACCCATCAGAATTAAGGCTGACTTTTCTTCACAAGCCACAAAGGCAAGGAGAGCATGCAGCAAAGCACTTCAAGTCCTGTATGAAAACAAATTCCAGTCCACGTTACTATAACCTGCCAAACTCTCTTTGAAGTCTGATAGAGAAGTGAAATACTTCCATGACAAAGAACAATTAAAGAATTTCATGATGACAAAGCCATCCCTTCACAGGCTACTGAAAGATGTTCTAGAGAGGGACCACAATGATCAGAACTCCACGAACGAGAACAGAAGGAACCCACTAAATAGGGCAAACAATTGAACACAGGACAAAAAGTAAACAACAGCAGGTAAATAACATGACAATCGTAGGTCAACACATCTGAATTATAACCATCAATGTAAATGGACTCAATTCACCAATTAAGAGAAACAGACTGCCACAGTGGATTAGAAAACAAAATCCAACAATATGCTGCATACAAGAAACACACTTAACTCATAAAGAAATTCATAGGCTGAAAATCAAAATATGGAAAACAAAACTACATGCCTCAGCACCTCAGAATAAAGCAGGGGTAGCAATCCTGTTCTCAGACAGTCTCAACCTCAAACCAACAATGATCAAACAAAATTAAAGAAGGCCACTATACACTGGTTAGGGGAAAAATTCAAGAGAAAGAGGTAACACTCATAAATGTACATGCACTAAACATGAGAGCACCCAACGATATAAGACAAATCTTAATGGACATGAAAAATCTAATTTTCAATAACACAGTCTTAAAAGGAGACCTTAATACTCCCTTATCCAAAAAAGATACGTCAACCAGACAAAAAATTAACAAAGAAATAGCAGAACTGAACCAGAGCTTGGAACAAATGGACCTGGTGGACATATACAGAGTGTTCCACCCAACCACAGCTGAATACACATTTTTTTCAGCTGCACATGGATCATTTTCTAAAATAGACCACATACTAGTCCATAGGTCATGCTTAAGTATATGCAAGAAAACAGAAATTATCCCATGCATATTATCTGACCACAGTGCAATGAAACTGGAAATAAACAACAAAAGAAACCAGAAAGACCCCCTCAATACATGGAAATTAAACAACACCCTACTCAGCAATCAATGGGTCACAGATGAAATTACACAAGAAATTCAACAATATCTACAATTCAATGAAAGTTCAACCACAACATACTGGAATTTATGGGATGCAATGAAAGCAGTTCTCAGAGAGAAATTCATAGCTGTGAACTTACACATTAGAAAAACAGAATGGGAACAAATAAACACACTAATACTGTACCTCCAACAGCTAGAAAAGGAAGTGAAGCCAAACCCAGAGTCCAAAGACAGGAAGAAATCATAAAGATAACAGCAGAAATTAATTCAATTGGGACGAAGAAAACAGTTCAAAGAATTAACGATTAAAAAAGCTGGTTGTTTGAAAGACTAAATAAAATCAATAAGCCCCTAGCTAACCTCATCAAAAAGAGGAAAGGAAAAATTCAAATACAAGCAATACGGAATGAAAAGGATGAAATCACCCCAGACCCAGTGGGAATCCAGAAGATTATCAATAGTTACTTTGAGAATCTTTACATTCATAGAAGACACAGACGAAATGGAAAGATTCCTTGAAAGGTACAAATTACCAAAACTGAATCAAGAAGATATAACAACTCTCAATAACCCAATAACAGCCAATGAAATACAAAATGTAATAAAAAGCCTGCCAACAAAGAAAAGTCCAGGTCCTGATGGATTCACAGCTGAATTCTACAAGAAATTTACACAAGATATAATCCCTACACTCCTCAAACTCTTCAGTGTAATTAAAAGGAAACAGTTCTCCCAGAATCATTCCTGGAGGTATTATACTGATACCAAAACCAGGGAAAAACACAAAAGAAAACTACAGGCCAGTCTCCCTCATGAACATAGATGCAAAAATCCTCAATAAAATCCTAGCAAACAGAATACAGCATGGGCCAGGGAGATGGCTCAGGGAAATAAGCACTTCCCTGGCAATCACAAGGGCCTGAGTTCAATCCCCAGTTCCACCAAAATAAATAAATAAATAAATTTCTGTGTAAAAATATGTGTTTATACCCATCTTTTTAAATTATTTTTTCTTCATATTCTGTAGAGACTTAAAGGTTAACATATCAATACTTGATGGAAAATACCTGATCCATGTTATGCCTAAGATGATTGATACTTAGACAGATAGGTTGAACTGAACTGCGTATGTTGCAGGGTAATAAGCTTCTCTTCTGGAGGGTTACCAGCCTAAGTTTGCAGATCAAAAATTAGAGAAAAGGAAGGGCTGCAAGGTCATTTTGGCCCTAGTCTTTCAAGGTCAGTGAAGACTCAGGACATAGGAGAACCTGTACTGTAACATCACATAGCTCAGTTGTGTCCCAAATCTTCTGATCAAGGAGATTATGGGATCACATTCCACAGAGGAATGTGATCAATGATGTAGTGTGCCTAAGGAGAGTCAAATGGAGAGAAAACATTCTCTCAGGCTTTCACAGAGAGCAAATTGGTCAAGCAATGGCTGTGACTCATCCACAAGGCTGTCACTGGCTAAAGAACTACAAAGTTATGGGTACAGGGTTACAGGATAAACCCTGAGGGTATGTGACTGACCTTATCAGATACAAAAGTTACATTTCTTGTTATATATATTTGCTTTATCTTGGTCTTAACCATCCAACAGAAAAGTATAAAAGCAAAGTATATAAAGTAAAGCCATAGTAATATGCTGAGCTGTAAAAGGCTCAAGTCAACAACTTCTGTACATAACCCACTACTGTTGTGGACTGCTGGACTGAGTTGGATTGTTTTGCTGAATTCACACACCTATAGTATTTAGATGTCAATTGAAATACCCATTTCTGACAAGACTAAACAAAATGGGGATACAAAGGAAGGACCATTTTGTATTTGTATATACAGAATAGTTAGGACAAATATACAGCTATTTTCGCTTAATTCAATGAGTAGAAAGATTTGTACTAGTAGTGTTTGGACAAGATATCGTGTCTGCTTCTTGTACTATGGATAACCACTAAGAAGATAACAATGTATAATGTATTAATTCTTGAAAGCTTGCCAGTAATCAGTTGTGAGACTGTCTCATTGCTATTTCTCAGTAAGTTTTAAAAAAGCAAGGCAAAAAAAAGTATGTAAGCATGTCACAAAATGTCATAGGATTGGCCTGCTACAATGTTGTATATGGTTTCATTTCTAAATTTGTGTAAAAATGTGTAATTGTTTTTTCTATAGATTTACATATTAGAATATCCATGGTTGTTGGAACAGTTCCATTTTGTGTCTAATGTGTTTGATATTCAGATAGATAACTAATGTTAAGCTAAATCGCCTCTGTACAGGTAATGTCATTAAGCTTCTCTTCTGGATGTTTAACAACTAGTTTGCAGACCAAAAATTAGATAGATGGGCTGCAAGGACAGCCAACATTTTGGCCCTAGCCCTTCAAGGTCAATGCGGACTCAGGACATGAGAACCTCTGCTGCAACATCCTGTAACTCTGATCAAGATTATGGGGCCACAGAGGAAAGTGAGTGTGCCTAAGGAAGAAATTCTCTTGGGTTTTCAGAGAGCAGAGTGGTCAAGCAATGGTTGTGACTCGTTCAAATGGCTGACACTGACAAAAGTTCCACAAGGCGCTATACATGGATGGCTCCAGGGTAAATCCAGAGGAGATATGACTGACCTTGTCAGATAGCAAAAGTTATATGGTTTTTTTTGTTTGTTTTTATGGAACTGGGAATTGAACTCAGGCCCTTGCACTTGCCGGGGAAGCGCTTATTCCACTGAGCCATCTCCCTGGCCCCAAAAGTTATGTTTTGTTATGTGGGTCTTGCTTTAACTTGGCCTTACCCATCCATCAGAAAAGTGTAACCACAAAGTATAAAAGTAATGCCATATTAATATGTGAAACTTTAAAAGGTTAGTCAACAACTTCTGACAACTATCAGCTGTACTAATAACTACCACTACTATCATGGACTATTAGACTATATAGGGTTATATTGCTGAATTCGAGTACCTGGACTGGGGAGATGGCTCAGTGGAATAAGCGCTTCCCTGGCAAGGGCCTGACTTCAATCCCTGGTTCCACCAAAAAAAAAAAAAAAAAAAAAAAAAAAAAGCAGTGAAATTGAGTACTTCCAATCTTTGGGCTGCCATCAAGTATGAAAAGGTCCTTTGAAGAAGTCTCCAAATACAGCTTCTCTACCTGCAATGGAATACCCATCTCTAACAAAACAACACGAAAGAGGGGGATATGATGGGAGCCACGAAGCCAGGAAACTGATCAAGTGTGTAGGTGGGACTGGGCCTCAGTGGCTTCAATGCCTAAAGCACACAAGCTACTTCACTCCTGAGATAAACATCCTGTTTGGTTGTCAGCTGTAAGTCACTAGGCAACCTCATGTCACATGTTAAAAGCTCTGCAAAAGTGTAAATAAACCTACTGTTGCTGTGGAGGGCGTTAAGTCTTGCCCATCAGGGAGACCAGGGGCCACCGAGCCCAGCTCTTATCTTCTTGTTTTCTCATTCCTGTCGCCATTTCTCCCTGCATAGAACCCATCCACAGTGAGACCAACAGATCCTACATGGGGCCAGGAGCATTGGTGCACATGCCCTAGCACTGCAGGAGACCAAAGCAGGAGGTTCGTAGGAGCTAACCTGGCCAACCTAACAGACCCTGCCTCAAAAAAATAAAGGGCTTGGGATGTAGCTCATCAACACAGGCCTTCAAGTCTATCCTGTACCTCAGGAAGGCAAAACCAAAAGGCCAACTGATTTCATTAAGACAGGGAGAGAGCTGGGGCAAGGTGGGGGTGCTCCAGGCCTCTGCACCCAGCCCTGCTGCCTGCCACCTTCCACCCATCAACTCAGCCGTGACAGAAGTCACCTGCCTTTCCGAAATATGGACACTGCCATCTCACTAATTGTGGCACAGGTGACTGAGAGAAACCAGAGCCCCTGGTCTCGAGGCACCAGAGCCCAGGTGCCTCGAGTTGGATGAACTTGAAAGCCCCAGACGCAAATCCCATCTGATGCAGATACCCATGCCAAGACCACACAGGTCTTAGAATTACCCAACAGTGATTCTTAAGCAGCCTTAAGATGCTGTTATGGGCAGTGATGAATACAGTTGATAATTAGGAAGTAGAAAGTTTGAGGAAATGGGAGGTGAGCCCAGCACTCAGGAGGCGAAGGAGAATTGCTGAGTTCAAGGCCACCCTGAACCACAGAGAGCCTGTCTCAAAAATAGGAAAAAGATGGACAAAGAGCCAGATGTAATGTTTTCTTTTGGCAGAACTGGGATTGCGCTTGCCAGGGAAGCACTTAATCCACTGAGCCATCTCTCCAGCCCCAGATGTAGTTTAGAACCAAAAAGCAGCAGAGAAGAAAACCAAGGATCAGAGGAACTCCAGACCTTAGCGCTAAGATGGGTATAGCTGCACCACCCAGCTGTGGTCTTGGCATTTCACTGTCTTCAACCCAGAGGACCAGGTGCCAGGCCAGGCCCAGAGTGACCAAGGCCTTTACGTTGCAGTTTCCCACCCCTTGGTTTTTACTTTCTGAGGCAGGGACTTGCTAAGTTTCAGGCTGGGCTGGAAGTGACCAGGAGCTTTTACAGATGCGCAAGCCAGGAACATCACCATGTCCCCAGGAGGAAGGGAAAAGCGAGGCTGAAAGAGCATGTGAAGAAGCAGTACCTAAAAATTCCCAAACCTGACAAAAACATCTGAGCTGACTGTAGCACCAGCAGCTCAGGAAACACCCAGACACTTCCTAGTCAGACTTCTGAAAATCAGCCCCATCTTACCTATGAGCCAACTGGTGTGGCACGCCTGCGAGAAACACCTCACCTCACCTGCCCTGCCCTGCCTGCTGGCCTCATCCCAAGTCCAGTTGCTCTCCCTTGAGGAAGCCGTCCTCTGCAGGTGAGACCGCAGTGCTAGGCCTCAAGCACTTGCAGCCTGGCCTGCACAACTGGGGTCCACAGAACCTCCACACCCGAGACTACTCTGACACCCAAGGCCAGTGATACCACATGCCGAGTGCCCAGGCAGGGGCTGCAAGCATGGAGCAGAACACCTCTGTGGGATAAGAGGTGTGTGTGGGGGATGTTATTTGATCATGTGACAAGGACAGCCTTATTGGAAGACAAGGAGCCAACATTAGGACAGCAAGAGCTTAGGGACACAGGCCTGACGCTGCTGGAGGATCTGGGATTCAATGTTTTGAGAAAGTTACTGGCTTTGGGCTGGATTTGCATTCCTACCTCAGCCTCCCAGGCCTCAGCTTGGTGTCTGTGGAGGTTCCATGCAGGTAGCTCTGGCTCTGATCCTTTGGCAGCACATCTTACCATGCCTTCCTGTGACACTCTAGGCCCACTGCATGACATGACAGGATGTCCTGGCACAGACTTTATGCATGCCTGCCCATCCCTGTCAAGCCGAGGCTTGATATTGTATTTCAAGACAAATGGGGAACTGTTACACTGTGTTCTGTCCTGAGATAGGCTGGTGTAGGGACAGTGCCATACCTGGTGGCCTGCATAACCTTAGTGAAGTCATTGCTTTACAAGCGACCAGGGCACCCCCTTGGCCACAGTGCCTGGGGCAACCCATGCAGCCAACCCTGCTATGACCTATGGTGGAGGCTGCACGCACTGTGGGTGACATCACCAGATCTCTCGCTACCCAACAAATGCTAGCCAGGTTGCCGGGTTCCCCAGTGTCAGCACGGCCTTGTACTACAATTGCTAGGACCTTAGTGACACTTGGTGCCAGGGTGACTGGAGCTTAGGATCCTCCTTCAAAGAGCTGGCTGGTTGCACCATCACACCTGGCTTTTTTACTAGAAACTGAAATCAGGACCTTGAGAGCTTGCCAGGCAAGCACTGTACCATGAGCTGTATCTCCAATTTTTAGTCTCCTACAATTTCAGACTTGAGGAGGATCACCAAGAGTTCCAAAAGTTCAACATCAGCCTGGATTGCAGAGCTCAAGATCGATGTGAACCAGAGACCAACCCTGCCACATAAAAAAACACCCAAACCTCAGAAGTGAGAGGAAAACTGCCCAAAATAAATGTATATCGTATGGACTCAAATTTTCCTAAGCACAAAGTTTATTCTGAATAAATGGTCCTGTAGTCGCTGAAAGATATCCCCTACTTTACTTAGCTAGGTTCTTAATTATCCAAACATAAACATAGCCAATACAAAAATGTAGGAAATGTACAAAGCTGTATGAAATAACTTAGTGTTTAAAACTAGACTGATACAGTCTGTCGTTATCTCTGCAAGAGAACTACAATTACATACTTAAGACATTTTTTTTAAGTGGATAAAAGAAAGGATGCTTTAAGGCCTCTTTGAGAGTAATTCTTTTCATTGGATCATACTCCAACATCTTCTGAATGAGATCAAAAAGAAGTTCGTGTTCAGCATCCTGAGACAGCATAAATTCCTGGAGAGGAAAAAAAAAAAAAAAAAAAAAAAAATCAAACATTTTCCCATTATCCATACAGAAGTAATGCATGGGGCGGAGCACAAGCCCCTGGGTTTTTCAGCAACAAAGAAACCCAAGCCAAGAGAAAAGTCAAGGCTTGGGGCAGGGTGGAATGTGAGCCACCTGCTTACCTTCAGAGGCTTACAGCGCCGTGAGACGTATCTGCCAGCAGAACTGTGCTCATCCCAGTCTAAGCGATCATGATGGAAATATTTACGTTTCCTACGAACAAGTCCATGTCCATTTAGTGTTTATGTTGTCAACAAGAAAACACCAGAATACACAACACAACACCAAGTGGTAGTAAGGCTTAGCGAAAACTTACCTGGTTTTCTGTATCATATGCTTTGGTAGAGGTCCAAGAATCCTTTCCATCATTGCTAAGTGCTCCTTACTATCGTGTGTCTGAAATAAAAATACATTTTTTAATCTGACAACATACTATGCATCCTTTCCTCCTGTTATCAGCAATCATTTTCTAATCTATGACTCCTTTCTTTTGGAGGAACCAGGGATTGAACTCAGGTTCTTGTGCTTACCAGGGAAGTGCTTATTCCACTGAGCCATCTTCCCAGCCCCTCATTTTCTAATCTGGATGACAGCTGCTATCACTGACAAATTAATCTCAAACCTGAATAAATTTGCCAATGATTTCACTAAACAGACACACAACTGTTTATAACATACTTGTTTTAAAAGAACACAAAATATAGCTAGATATGGAGGTCCAAGTCTGTTTCTAACATGCAGGAGAGGCAGAAGGCTAACAAGACCCTGTCTCTGTAAGTATGTGCACTCTGCTAACAAGTATTCACTTCCATTATCAGCCATCTCCACGTGCCGAGCCACAGAGCAGGGGCCCACTCACCGGGAACACCGTGAACCCCAGGTAGTACTCGATGAGAATGCATCCTATGCTCCAGACGTCACATGGCTGCGCCCACCCTAAGGCTGCAGAGCAGAGTGTTAGGGGAAGTCCTTGATGTTTCTTAAAAATAAAGCTACTTTGGAACACTGCTGAAAATGAACAATCTGAAAAGAGTCTAAGGAAACCACTTGATACAGACAGGTGGACTACATTCATACTAGCACTAGGGGTTGGGAGCCATCTGGTCTTGAGTCTCCACTGACCTGTGGGACGTGCACTGACAGTTACACTCGTAGAACCCACACATAGTCAGGCACTGTCCAAGGGCAGACAAGCGTATAAGGGAAATCCCCATCCCACTAATACCAGGGCGCATTTCATCACTCAGGTCTATGCCACTTCTGCTGTCAACAAGCCTGCACTGCAAGATCTTTTGTGTGCCAGGAAACAGACCTTGCCCTTACCTGGCAGGCTCTGTGATGCACTGCCAGTTTGTTATGGTTTGTGTCTAGTTGTCCCCCCAAAGCCTCCTGTAAATTATGGGGCAGACTGGCTGGAGGAGCTAGTGGCTTGAGGGGTGGGGCCCAAGGCAAGAACCATTAAACTGGCTGGCCTGCGCTTTGCTTTCTCAGAGGTGGTAGAGGGACACTGTAGCACCACAGCCTCTCCTCACTGTGGGCTACATAAACCTTTCCTTCCCTCATTCTGAGTGTCAGGTATTTGTCCCAGCAAGAAGAGAAGAGTAACTGATACACAGTTCTAACATAAACATTTAACTGCACACCATACAAGCACTCCCTCAGGAACATGACTGCGTTACACATTTACTACACTTGTTAAGTGTACTTGTATTTGCCAAGCTTGGCTGATACATCTCAGGGCTCGAGCACCTGCCCAGGATGAGTATGCTGTGCACCCTGCGGCACCTGCACCACCCTAGTGCACTCTGCTACCCGCACCACTGCTCTGTCCAGGGCCCTAGGGATCGGCTGTACCACACACACTAGTCTAATGCAATGTCTGTTGGGCTGAGGACACTTGTGCTGCGTCCACTCTACATAGTTCATCAGAACATAACCTCACCCTGACTACAACAGTGCAAGGAGTCCAGAAGGATTAAGCTGCTTGCTCAAACACCCGGTTAACTAGAATAACCCAAAATCCTAACTCTGTTAATACTGATCCTTTCAATAGAAAAATATTTCTTAAATCTTACAGCAGTCGCATGGTAGCACATGCCTGTAATCCCAGCACTAAGGAGGCTGAGGCAGGAACATTACTGTGAGTTGAGGCCAGCTTGAGCTACACACAATGATCTTGAGACTACACCACAGTGAGACCTTGTCTCAAAAAAGTAAAGATCCTACAAATAAATCAGAACTGTAAATGAGTTTATAGCCTGCTTTAGTCAGCAATCGGCCTCCCAAAGTGTATGCAGCAACTACTGACCTAAAATCACCTCAGGAGCTCTGTAGTGCCGCGTGGACACAAGAGTGCTGTGGTGCTCATCGTCATAGGTTGCACTGCCGAAGTCCACCACTTTGATATCTGGGTTTATTAAGGTGCGCTCATCACGTTTCTGGAAATTGTAAATCAATGATGAACGCAAAATAGAGAAACATGATTAAAGTCATGAAACTCATGTATTAGACTTACCATTTTGGGATTATATGCCTCTGTGTAGTCAGACTGCACAAACAGTATGTTTTCAGGCTTTAAGTCCGTGTGAGTCAATTTATTACTATGCAAAACTGAGAAAAAAAAACAAAAAGCTGTTGCAATATGAAAATACCCACCTTTCCAACCTCCGAAGCCTTCCCACATGCCCAACAGTGGTCAGCAGCATTTCACACAGATTAAAATCTGTTCCCCTCCCCTTCACCTCCATTTTAAAGGGGAGTCTTATGCAGGGACCCTGGAACCGGCACCTATTAAGTACAGCCCAACTCAGAGCTACATCCCCAATCCCACTCTGAGATCCCAATCACTCTTGGATTGCTGTAATGCTCAATTCTGGAAAGTGATGCCAAAGACTTACAGTTCACAGACTTGCATATCTGATAGGCCATCTTCCTGATGTGATCTAGGCGGAAGGGTAGAAACCCATTCTCCTTAATGAAGTCGTAAGTACTGAGCCCCAGTAGTTCAAACACAATGCAAACGTGACCGTGATGTTCAAACCACTCCAACATCTGGACACAACGGCTATGGACACAAGAAATGAACAAGTGTGGCCCTGTGCAGTACAACCCCCCCCCTGCACCGCCCGCCTGCCCAAGTTCCCCTCTGACACTCACAAAGTACTGTTGGGGTCTGTCACGTTTAAGTGTTCCAGAACCTGGATTTCTGAGCGAGCAGCTTCACAGTACCTATCCACATTTTTAACTATTTTTACTGCTACATGTCTACCTCCCCTGTAAGAAAAAGTTAAAATATGATAAATGTGGCATCCACTTTTTGAAACTAATTTATTTTCTTTTTCTTTTTCTTTTAAATTCATTTATTTATTACAGCGTCTCGCTACACATCACGGATTCTTTTTTTGCGGGGGTGGGGGGATCAGCTTAGCCCCCCCTGGGGGGAGGGACTGGCATGGCATGTGGTGCTAGGGCTTGAACCGTGGTCCCTGAGAGGCACTTTAGACCGCTGAGGTATCTTGCCAGCCCCCAAGAATTTATTTTCTATCACTCTACACTGAGGGTTGACTTCTTAGGTGTGGAGCAAGTACACACAAGTTTTCAACTTGACGCCCTGAAATAGCCTTTGACTGGAACACTGATGGCACTCTTCATCTGGGGCTTCAAGACACTGCCCTGTGCATCCCAGGCTGGCCTAACCCAAGGGACCCCTGGGATGCTGGGGTTACAGCTGGGCACCACCACAGCAGCTGTGCCAATTGCTTTCGCTGGGCCACCACCCAAAAACCATCCCTGAGGCCCTCAGCATTGTCCATGGTTCTCATCTGGACACCAGGTGAAGAGGACCACAGCAGTGGCTCCTGTGTGCCTGCCCCTGTCATCTATCCCAACAGCCACAGGATCCCAAGACTCTGGACACAGCCATGGCAAATGAGAGCTGGTCTCAGCTTCCACGGGGAGCTTTGCTGCTCTAAGAGGAAGGATCAAATGAGGGTCTCAGCGGGCCAAAGAGGAAAGTTTTAACCCAAAATTTGCTGGACAAAGACAATGAAATTTATACAGAAGAGCTATCAAGACTGAATATGGGGGCTGGGGAATAGCTCAGTTGAATAAGCGCATGCCTGGCAAGCGCAAGGACCTGAGACAATCCCCAGTCCCCCCACCCCCACCAAAAAGACTGAGTATGGTGTCTCATGCCTGTAAGCCCCCCCCCGCACTCAAGAGGCTGAGGCAGAAAGATCCTTTGAACTAGATTTCAAAACAAGTCTGCATTACATATGAGACCCTGTCACAAAATAAGTGAACAAATAGTTCAGCAGATTAAAGTGCAGGGGCCGGGGGTTCGATCCCCAGGCCTGCCATGCAGTCCCCAGCTCGAGGGTGTGTGTCTATAACTCCAGCTTCTTGGGAGGCTGTAAATAGGAGGATCACTATGAGTCCGATCTAGGGGGGGCCGGGGAGATGGCTCAGTGGTAAGCACTTCCTGGGCAAAAATTGGACATACATAGTTATTTTTGGTGCTAGACACTGAACAAGGCCTCTAAAATGGATCTCCTTCTCAAAAGCTGTATGTACCATTAATGTAACCACTATTTATAAAACACAAAGGCAAGTAAGAACCTTAACTGGGAACTTCTTAGAACCAAGTCAAAAAAATCCCGCCAAGCCAAAAGACCCAAGAAACTTACGCTCTATGATCGATGCACTCCACAACTTTTCCAAAAGCTCCTTCACCTAAAGTATTAACAATTTCATCTAAAAGAGAGAAATTAATCTCAGTCACATTTGGAAGTGGAATTATGTGCTTATCATTCAAAATCTATCAATGATTATTCTAGTTGATGTTACAAATTCCCTTATCACTAGATATTTACTTATTGGTCAACACCATCAAAAAGCATGACTACTTTTAGGTCTAAGTTCATTCTTAGGCTAATTTATTACTTGATTTACTGTTCTGAAGCTCTGTATAACAAATACTAAATATCTAAAGAAAGCAAAACACAATCCCCCCCACCAAAAAAAACAGAAAAACAAAATAAAAGAGAAAGAAAAAGATCTCCAAAGCCCTGAAATCTTAATCTATATACAGATTATGTTATCTGAAAAGTTAAAAAGTGTTGAAAAATAGTCTATACATCTTGCTCTTAGCACGTCTCCACTCTGACAGACCAGGTGGCCCTCCTCATCCTCTACACTCCTGGGTCTTTTCCTTCGGTGGCTCTTCTGGGAACGGCAAGTGGCGGCACCGAGATCATCCAGCCAATCAATATACCCGAGTGAATTCAGGGCAGAATACGAAATTCATTCAGCGGGGAGATATTCAGGCATTCAGATACACGCCAGGCCACAAACGGTTGGCAGGAGCAATTTCAAATTCAGTCCCCAGAAATTCACAGGGCACATAGTTTATGTTAACAGGAGAAAGACATGGCAAGGAACAGATTTTCAGATAAGATGCTCAAAGTGTAAGGCAACAAAACATAAATACATTGTTTTTCTTTTTTAAAAAAATGCTTAATTGTAGCATTCACTGAAACAGTTTTAAGTTTCTAGTGTCCTAAAATTTAATGTTGCAAAATTGCAGGATGTAATATTTATTTACTTGTTAAAGAGACTGTGGCCAAATTAATATTTCCCAGCTAATCTAAGAAAACAAATATTAAAACAGTAAATAAAATCAAAGCCTTATTTTGGGAAGAAAAACATTTGGCATTGAAATTTAATATTACATTATAACATATCATCTCAACTGATCTCCAATTAATATATAACCATTAAAATTTAAATTTCTTACAGTTTGCTTTCTGGAGAACATGCTTTTGCTAGTGGTAACTAATCATACAAAAACAGAATGCCTGCTCCACTTTGTGTGAGAAGGCATGAACTCATCAAAGTACCTTAAAATCCTTTTTAAAAGTTTCTAATCACTGTAAATTACCTCCATTATTTTACTGGAATAAAAATTAGTATCCATTTAATAATTAAATCTACTAGACTTCTGTACTTAAGAAATTTCCTAACCAATGCACAAACACAATCAAAGCCAGTGCTGAGATGACGTTCCGTAAATAGAATTTTCTCAAACATAAACAAGTTTCTCTGCTCCACATTGGAAACAAAATTTTCAAAATGTTTTTGAAGAGCTCATACCCCATGAGATCGGTGATGAGAAGCGCTGTGCTGAGTCCTGTGTTTGCTTTTGTAGCTACTTCTTCCACTTCTACCAGAGGACTTGCTACTATGGTTCTGATATCTGCTTTCATGGTCTCCA
Source organism: Ctenomys sociabilis (assembly GCA_004027165.1). Classification (NCBI taxonomy): domain Eukaryota; kingdom Metazoa; phylum Chordata; class Mammalia; order Rodentia; family Ctenomyidae; genus Ctenomys; species Ctenomys sociabilis. Next base: position 7,510 of record PVKA01013873.1, on the reverse strand, counting down.
CGGGGATGTCCAGAATCCCATCCCTCACAGTAGTCATTTCTGTATTCATCAATGTATCGTCGACTATGGTAATCCTTCTCATTTATAGATCTGCTTTCCAAATAATAGCTGCAGAAACAAATTATTTTCTATGGTTTACGCTAAACAAAACCATCAAATTTTGTCTCTTTCTGGACAGCATATACTGCCCCCTCACACCAGCCTCCTGCAGGGCTGGCTCAGCAGGCCGGGCAATTCAGCCCCGTGTACAAGACCACAAATTCCCCAAATCTCCCATTAGAAAGACAAGCCAGAAGGGCTGGGCCGGGCCGATGACCCCAGCACTCAGAAGGCTGAGGCGGGACGGCTCCTGAATTGACAGCCACTCTTACCACGAACACGTACCTTTCTATCCAGACACAGCCCCCACCGCCACCTCTCACCTGTCCAGGACTTTGGAGGAACCGAACCTGCAGTGCTTGCTCTCCCGACCGCTGCTGGGCGACCTCCTCTTTCTTTTGTGGCTGCTGCTGCTGCGCCACCTCCCATAGTCCCAGTCCTTCTCGTCCCAGTCGGAGCAGTAGGCTCTCTTGGAGTGTCGCATCTGTAGAAAGACGCGGTTCACCCTGCTGTAGCGCGTGCCCCGCCGAGCCGCCAGCAGGAAAAGGCCCTCAGGCCCCCTGGACACCGAGGCAGGAGCGCTGCCAAGCGTACACCGAACCGGGCGAACAAGCAGGGCGTGGGGGCGCACGCCTGCCATCCCGGCGCTCGCAGGTGAGACAGGAGGGTGGCTCCGAGTTAGAGACCGGCCCGGGGGGCTACGAAAGTGGGCTCAAGGCCTGCACGAACTGCACAGTGAACCCTGTCTCAAAGTAAACAATAAAATAAAAACAAGGGAAAAATAGCACTAAAAAGCGGAGGGCAGGGCCAAAGGAATGGCTCAGTAGAGTAAGTGCTCAAGGGCCTGTGTTCGATACCCGGTTCCATGAAAAAAATTAAAAAGCAAAACGGAGGACTCCGCGCCCCTACTGCCGACCGCAAGCCGCCGGCTGCGGCCAGTAGGAAGGCTTCCACCCCGAGAGCGCGGTAGGGTTCCGCCTCTCGAACAGCCGGCGGCCCCGCAGGAGTGGCGCAACGTCCCATGCCCCGGCCCGCCCTCCGCCCCGCCGCCATCTTGGCCCGCGGCCCCGGTCCGCCGCCATCTTGGCCTTCAGGCCGGCGCTCTCGGCCCGGCCGCACACGCTGCGCTTCGCGGCACCGCCTCCGTCCACCGGCGAGTAGTCAGCACCGCGCAGAGGGGCGAACGCTCCGCACACGAGCAAGCGGCCTGAGCGAAACGGCATTGGCGGGCGGACGGCCCCAACCACACCACAAAAGCAGGAGGGCTCGGGAAGAGGCGCTCTACCTTACAGCGCTGCCGAAGATCCCACGCCAAAGCACAAGCCTCGCGGGACAACTTGCGAACCAGCTTGGCAGCTGCGACGAACACTATCCACAAAATGGAGCTGGCAGTCCTAAGGATCACTTGAAAACAGCTGTGACGCCAGGAGGCGGGGCAGGCGTCTCAGCCCTGTGCGCAGGCGCGGGCCGCCTGGGTGGGCAGGTGTGCGCAGGCGCAGGGCACGGCCCGGAAGTGGAGAAGGGACCTGAAGGCCTGAGGGAGCCATGTTGGCTCTGGGGCGGTTCGGAGCAAAAAACGGCGTGAGACGATGAGTCGCCTCCTTCCTCCCCTGAAAACCAACTCTGTGAACGTTGGAAACAGCGACAACTGAAGGGTGTTCCTTGGTTACCACTATTAAAATTATAGATAGTACATCAAATGGGCAACGTCAAAAAAAATGTTCACATAGCTAGTCATTACAGAAGTGCAAATTTGAAACACTGAGGTTCCGTCTTAACTCCAGAAGACTGGCCGTAGTTAACAGCAAATGCTGGAGAGGATGTGGAGGGTAAAAGGAAGAACGTTTAAACACCTGGTGGGACTGCAAAAACCACTCTGGAAAGCAGTATGGAGATTCCTTAAAAAAACTAAAACTAAGAGTACTGGCTAGTGATGGAGCCTGTAATCCCACCATTTGGGCAGGAAGATCCGGTGAATTCTAGTCGAATCTAGGGAGACTCAGTCTAAAACATAACCCGAAGGAAGTCCATTCAACCTAGCTATTTCTTTCCTAAGTGTCTTCCCAAAAGAGTTGAAGACATAATGCTATGTGAATACTTGTTCATAGCACAATTCATAACAGCTTGCTTAATCTCGGAAGCAGCCTGTACGTTCATCAGCAAATCAATGGTTAGGACGTGATATATATAAGGAGTTACTACGTTGCCATAAAGGTCAGTGGGAGGTGTTCCTAGAAAAATGGATGTACTTGGAGACCGTAACACCAAATATAGTAATACTACGTTTAAATGTCTTTTTTTGTGTGTGTGTGTTTGTAACCAGGGATTAAACTCAGGCCCTTGTGCTTGCCAAGCAAGCACTTATTCTACTAAACTATCTCCCCAGCCCCTGTTGCTTGGTTTGTCTTATGTGAAAAACTCAGAATAGCCGGGTGTGGTGGCGCATGCCTGTAATCCCAGCACTGGAGAGGCTGAGGCAGGAGGATTGTTGTGAGTTCGAGACCAGCCTGAGCTACAAAGTGAGCTCGAGGCCAGCCTGAACTGCATAGTGAGACCCTGTCTCAAAAAGACAAAAAAAAAAAAAAAAAAAAAAATCAAAATAGCCAAAGAGCTGGGCATGGTAGTGTATGCCTATAATCCCGGTACTCAGGATGCTGAGGCAGAAGTATCACTGTGAGTCGGAGGCCAACCTGGGCTACATAAGCAAGTTCAAGGCCTGCCTGAACTGCATAGTGAAACTCTTGTCTCAAAAAAAAAAGTCCTCCCACCCCGTCCCTGCCCAGATGCAAGGATGCAAGGAGACAGTTTGGCAGTCTAAGCTCCTGCCTGTGAAGCTCAAGTACCAGGGCTTGACCTTCAGTACGCAAGGCAGGCCAGCCCCACACTGTGTCACTACTGAAACCAGGTATGGCTGTATAGGCCTATAATGCAGCTCTAGGGAGGCCAAAACAGGAGAATCACTATGAATCCAAACTGCATGGCAGAGATCCTGTACCACATAAAGGATTAAAAAATCCCCCCCCCCAAAAATGGCAAAGTAAAAGTAAACAATAGAGAACAAAGAGATTTTTTCAAATGGGAAGAGGATTAAGAGGAGTACGAGGGGGCTGGTGAAGATGACGCAGCTCAGCAGACTAAACGCTGCTTTGGCAAGCACAGGGACCAGGAACCCCAGTCCCACATGCTGTGCTGGCCCCAACCCTGACGAGTCCAGGCATGGTGGCACATGCCTATGATCACAGTGCTGGGGAGGCTGAAAACAGGAAGATCACTATGAGTCCAAGCTTCGTGGTGAGAGTCTGTACCTAATACATAAAAAGAGGTATGAGGGAGAAAAGGGGATGAAAAGAGAATTGAGGTTATATATGTACGAACTCCTCATAAGGAATGTATTATGTAATGCAAACATACTAATACACAAAAAACTTGGCACACCATCACACAATGATACATGCATACCTGTTTTTTTTTTTTTTTTTTTCAGAACCAGGGATTGAACTCAGGTCCTTGCACTTGCCAGGGAAGCACTTATTCCACTGAGCCATCTTTGCAGCCCCATACCTATGTTTATCTGAGCACAAATCTTGGAAATGGCCTATGTGGGCCTATATGTCCAGTTACAGATGAAGAGATGAAGAAATTGCCATATATACACACAACTGAGTACTGCTGTACCCTAAAGGATAAATTTGAGTCATCTGCTGTCTGTAAAGAAAGATAACACTCTGAGGCCATAATGCTGAGTGTTTAAGACCCAGCTTAAGTACATGTCAGAACCCACGTCCTGATGCTGAGGAGCTGTCCCAACCTTGCTTAGTCCCCCACATGATACCCTACCCAGTCCCCTCATGTGACCCCTTTCTCAGGCCCTATAAGTCGCTGATTCCCTTTGTTGGGGCAACCTCTTCCTCCCCATGCTGTCTGCCTGCACCCAGGTGCGGTACGTCTTGTGCTGTGTTGCCATTACCCAGGCCTGCTGGTCTGTGCCTCATGTCATTTTTTTCTTTCCTGTGGTGGAATTGGAGATTGAACTCAGGCCTGTATGCTTGCCAGGGAAGCACTTGCTCCACTGAGCCATCTCGCTGGCCCCTGCAGCTGCTCTATCAGAGTTCACTCTGAAAAAGGGTGTGCATGGATCCCGGGAGGGATGAGTCAGGGTCGTAGAGCGTACAGCACCCACCCTTACAAAGAACAGCGAGGAGCAACCTGTTATACTTACTATCTTTTAATGTATTCGAGAATTACCAATTTTTTTTTTTTTTTTTGCGGAACCAGGGACTGAACTCCAGCCCTTGCATTTGCCAGGGAAGTGCTCATTCACTGAACTATCTCCCCAGCCCCCTTTTTAATGTATTTGGCACAGGGTTTCACTGTGCACTCAGACTTATAGTGATCCTCCTGCTTGCAGCCTCCCTAGTGCTGGGATTATAGGCAAGCACCACCACCCCCACTCTCAGTGGCCTGCTCAGTGCACCCTGGAGGTGCAGCGTTTGGTGCCAGGGATCAAACCCCATCCCTGCGCTTACCTACGCAGGTGCTTAGTCTGCTGAGCTATGTCATTGCTTCTAACCTGTTATATTTAGAACATTTAACTGTTTTTTCCTGGCCCCACTTTTCACATCCAACATTTTCACACTTAGTACTCAGAGAGGTCCTTTTTAAATTAGAGGCCATCTTAGTTCTAGAATAAAAAAAAATAGATTTCTAATTCAATTTGTTTTAATTTTGACTTTTTTGGGGTTTGTTTTGGCTGGCTCAGGCTGCCTTACGGGCAGGTCTGGAAAGGCATGTGGAGCTGGGGATCAAACAGCAGTATCCTGTGCCTGACTGCATTTGCATAAGCAGGTGCTTAAACAACTGAGCTAACCTGCAGGCCCCCTAATTTTGACTTTTGATAAGGAGAAATAGGAAGATTTTGTAAAAGAGAAAATTATAAAAAAAAATCTTGGAATAATAATAACCATGAGATTAGCTGCTGGGGCTGGGGAGGTAGCTCAGTAGAATAAGCGCTTGCCTGGCAAGTGCAAGGACCTGAGTTCAATCCCAGATTCCACACACAAAAACAACAGCTATCTTCCCAGGGACCAGCTGCTCCTTCACCCCCACCCCAGCCTTGAATACAACTTCCTTTTACCTTTCCCACACCACAAGGCAGACCCCAGTCAGCTCTTAGGTGTCATTGAACCTGCCTTTCAAACTCAGCCCCTGAGTTTGAAAGCAAGGTTCCAAGAGTCCATACAGTATCAGCCTTCCTTTGTCTCGGGTCAGAGAATCCCTCTCATGTCCCTAAGGTCCTCTGTGTCCTCAGAACCAATGAAGCTCCACTTTTCTGTTATTTCTGTTTCTCTGCCACACTGGAAAACCTAACGTTAACTAAGCAATTGTCAGTCCTCTCCCTGCACCAACTTAATCTTGTCACTTTAAAGTCCCCCCCTCATTCTTTGTCTTTTTGAGACAAGGTCTCTGTGCAGTTCAGGCTGGCCTCAAACTCACTTTGTAGCTCAAGCTGGTCTTGAACTCACAACAATCCTCCTGCCTCAGCCTCCCAAGTGCTGGGATTACAGGCATGCACCACCACGTCCAGCTCCTCCCTCATTCTGAGTTCAGCAGAAAAGGCATAAAACCATAGGACACAGTGGAGCATGGTCGTTTCACTGTCTGGTTCATTTACCCAAAAACTAAGGCATGTATCTGGGCAGGACAGTGTTGTGGATGACAAGCCCTGTAAGTTGCACAGCTACTGTAGGGTGAAGATGCACATGGAATATTCATGTCCAAAATTGCTATAGTTGTTTTCATTTCTTAAACACACTCTTATATAAAATAAAAAAAATTTAAAGTGGTTTAAGTGATTATTACTTTTTTTTTTTTTTTGTGGGGGAACTGGGGATTGAATTCAGGCCCTTGTGCTTGCCAGGAAAGCCCTTATTCCACTGAGCCATCTCCCCAGCCCCACTGTCAAGAAAAAAACAAAAGAAGTGTCAAAATGGAGTGTCCATCTCACTGAGATGTCCAGCGAGACTTGGGCTCTGAAAGAGACCTACTCTTCAGCAGCAAGACTGAGTAGGCAAACTACTGGTGGGTGAGGCTGCAGCGAGCCTTCCTGAGGGCCTGGAATTTGATGACTTACTGGCTCTCCCATGCAGGCAGGGCAGTCACATTTCCAGGGTACCTCAAGCTTGTAGGTGGGCCAGGGGCCAGTGGAGGCAAGGGTTGGGGCAGGCTTGTGCCCCATGTCCTTCACTCGACATGGTCCAGACTTGGGTGGCACCATTAGTTCATGCTTAGCCTCACCTTGCCTAGGCCCCATTTTGAAGGGAGACCTGAGTGCTGCAGCCAAAAACTGGCACTTGTGTGTGGTTAATTTTTGTATCTATTATTGAAGACCTGGAAAGCCAGGTTAAGTAAGTTTCCCTGTGAGGTTGAGGGGCCAAGATCTGTCTTTTTAAGCTTGGCACACATGTCAGGAACAGACTGAGAGCTGAAGTGGGAGTTTACAAGGGTCATGCCCTCAGGTGACCAAGGTCAACATTAGTGTACTTACTTGGGAGCAATATACTTACTAAAATTTATCTGAGTATTAAGTAACTTAAAATATAAAGTGTAGGGCCAGGGAGATGGCTCAGTAGAATAAACACTTCCCTGGGAAGCGCAAGGGTCTGAGTTCAATCCCAGGTTCCACAAAAAAAAAAAAAAAAAAAAAAAAAAAAAAACCACACACACACACACACACACACACAAAGTGTAACAAGAGAACTATTCTTACCAACCATGGATATTCTCAGTTAAATACCTGTAGAATGTAACAGACCACAGTTACATAATTTCATAGAGAAAATTTGAGGTCAATAGTCATACACAGTAGTGAAATAGAACAGTCATGATGAAATCTCCCTTTTGGCTAAGCATCTCTAACTGTATACAGCATATGTATCACATAAGTTTTTGTTAAAATTATCATTTGGGGCCGGGCGTGGGGGCCCATGCCTGTAATCCCAGCACTAGGGAGGCTGAGGCAGGACTGTTGTGAGTTTGAGACCAGCCTGAGCTACAAAGTGAGCTTAAGGCCAGCCTGAACTGCATAGTGAGACCCTGTCTCAAAAAGACAAAAAAAAAAAAAAAAAAAAAAAAATTATCATTTGGGGCTGGCCAAAATAGCTCAGTGGATTAAAGTACCTACAAGCAGGTACAGGGGCCAGGGGTCTAATCTTTGGCCCTGCCCCCAGGGGCATGTTGAGATAGCAATTGAGACTGAGCGTGGTGACATACACCTGTAATCCCAGTTCTTGGCAGGCTGTAAACAAGTAGATCATAGTAAGTCTGATGCAGTAGTGAGACCCTGAACACCCTGTGGGCCCTTCCCTAAAATCCAAAAAAAGAAAATTGTTATTTGATCCAGGCAGATAGCTCA
>PVKA01013872.1:42905-54320 GCA_004027165.1 Ctenomys sociabilis | reverse complement strand
ATTCCTCTCATGATAAGATGAGCCTGGAAGATGGAAATCCTCATTTGCCAAATACAGAGCAAGTAATTTTCAAAGTCATTTTGATAACAAATCTAAATAGAAAAAGTATGCATCTTTAAAGGAACATAGCTACTCAAGTTTCTTTCTTTTTTTCTTTTTTGCAGAACCGGGGATTGAACGCAGGCCCTTGCACTTGCCAGGGAAGTGCTTATTCCACTGAGCCATCTCCATGGCCTCAAGTTGCCACAAGTCAAGAGTTAGTAAATTGCCAGTTAGATGTGAACTAACTTCTCTTTCTTTCTCTCTTTCTTTCTCTCTTTCTTTCTTTCTTTCTTTCTTTCTTTCTTTCTTTCTTTCTTTCTTTCTTTTCTTTTCTTTTCTTTTCTTTTCTTTCTCTTTTCCTCTTTTTCTTATTCTTTTTTCCTTTCATACCGAGAATCAAACTCTTGTGCCTGCCAGGCCGGCACTTGTGCCACTGAGCTATATTCCCAGCCTATAAAGTTATATCTTAATCCCATCTCACACACTCCTAACTCTCAACTGTTTGGAGAAATATGAAATGTGCAGGTTTCCACAGAAATTATCAGGCAGCTATCTAGCTGGTTTCAAAACCAACTAGATGGGGCTGGGGAGATAGTTCAGTAGAATAAACACTTGCCTGGAAAGTGCAAGGGCCTGAGTTCAATCCCTTGTTCTGCCAAAAAAAAGAAAACAAACCACCAAAAAACCAAATAGACTTTCTTTAATCATTTAATGGTTAATTTCATGACAGATAAACAGAATAGGAGCCATTCCCAGACTTACAGTGTTCTTTCAACACATAATTCATCCATCCATCCACTCTTTTTCTTTTTTTGCAGAACTGGGGATCAAACTCAAGACCTTGCACTCACCAGGCAGGCACTGAGGCTGCTGAACTCTCTCTCCAACCCCTATGCATTCTTCTTTTCATTCAGTTAAAATAAGTGGAGGGCCTACTATAGGCCAGGCAAAGATTGTTCTATGTATCAGTAAAGCATGAACAAAAACAAAGACCACCTCCCTCATGCCACAACTTTGTGGGCTAGTAGCACCTTCCCACTCACCAACAGAAACAACAGAGCTGAGTGTGCTTCAGATTGCAGCCTAGCAAGCTGTGGTCACCTCTGAGGCTAGTACTCAGTCCTGCTTGTGCTGATTTATTCTTTCAGCAAATATTTACTGAGCGTCTAACTACTTCGGAGCAATGCAAATGTGTGCTGCTATCACCATCTGGACGGAGATGATATAGGGAGAAAAACTGACCCTGGGTGGGTGACCTCCAAATGACATAGGAAAAATGATCTCCCGACCTGACCCAGATGAGTTCATATTTTCTAAAACCAAAGAATGAATTTTAGGAACAAACGGAGGTTGAGGGTAAAACTCTACTGGAAAGAAAATCTTCTGTCAGAGAGGGACAGAAGGGGGACCCGAGTGGGTTGCCCGGGGAGCTGTCTCTTCCAGGGACTTTTACAGTGTAAAACCATGCAGGATTAAGGTGGAGAGAATGGAAACTCGCTTAGATGGATGTGGGGTGGGATGATGGGATTACGGGATTACAAGCACCATTGCTCGGGTAAAATTGATTAGGTCCAGGACCCAATGGGGTAGCAAGTCACATAGTAAGCAGGACCTTATCTGGTGGTCTTCAAACAATGATTCTTCCTGGCTAATGAGCAATCCTGGATGCCAATCTTTAGGGAGATTAGCATCCGTTTGATCCTTAGGTCTGGCTCACAGCAGAAGCATCTCCCACAGTTGACCTTATCTGGTCTTTGTCATCTCCTTCGAGGACCTGACCCTATCTGACTGTCTATAATATTTCTATCTAACTCAGGCTGCCTGCAACAGAAGCGCAGAGAGGAAAAGCCTTCTCCCTCTATATTCTTGCGGTCAATAGCTGGGCTCCTGAATCAAGTACAAGAGACTAACAAGAGAAAAAGACAGAAGCTTATTACATTCGTTGTGCATCCCCAATGGTAGCTCTGTGATGAGGACCTCAGAGGGGCTAGGACCTCGGCTTACAGAGACTCTTTTAAAAAAATATTTTTATTAGTTCATATTTGTAGTATAGAATGATTACACTCATTGTGGGGAGTTGCTATACATACACACAAACCTTTTGTTCCCACCTTTTTCCTTCTTCATTCTTCTCTGCCTCTCCTTTTCTTCTGTTTCTTGCTATCTAGCTTTACAGAACATTTAAAAAGAGAAAAAATAGGGGCCAGCCAAATACCTTAGTGGGTTAAAGCACCTGAAAGCAGGCACAGGGGCCAGGGGATCGATCCCCAGGCCTGCTGTGCTGGCCCTATCCCCAGGGCGTGCTGAGATGGTGATTGAGACTGGGCGTGGTGACATGTGCCTGTAATCCCAGCTCTTGGGAGTCTGTAAACAGGAGGATGACTATGAGTCCGGATCTAGTAGTGAGACCCTGAACACTCTGCAGACCCTTCCCTAAAATACAAAAAAAAAAAAAAAGAGGAAAAACACAGTTTTAGAAAAGTCATAGGATAACAGAAAAAGACTTCAGATTTTTTGGGCAAAAAATAGGGAGGCGATTATAGGTGTTTACAGGGCACTAAGGGAGGAAAAGAGCTACTTAGTGAGGTCTTCTACTTAGGCTTCTGCTACCTTCTCTGTCTACAGCCATCTCTGGTTGATCCACTGCTGTGCCCCAGTAGGGAGCAGCCAGGGCGTCTTTACAAATGCATGCCCTGTCTTTAGGCAAAGAGGATGGCAGAGAGCCTAGCTTGCATGGACCTCTCCGCTGTCACCATCTCAAAATAATTCTTATGTCATTCGTGATATATTTGGTGTAGTGTATTTTGATAACCTAAAATAGCAAACATTGTGAACATAAAACATTGGTAGAAAAAAAAGATAACACAAGGCATTAAATACCACAAGCAGAACAGAGACTGTGCTGTGAAAACTCAGAGAAAGATGGCGGAAGTGAGTGGTAGCCGAGAAACACTTTTAAAAAACGAGGATGATTTGCCTGTGTCAAACAAGAGGGATATGGGGCCTACAAGGATGAAGGACCAATTAAGAGTAACTGATACTTTCTAATATATGAGTTGCTAATGCAAATTTAGCAAGACAAAGACTTCAAATGAACCTTATTTATTCATGTGATGTTTTAGAGCAACTGCTGTCCTCAATTCAACTGAATACTCAAGGTCAACCTACAGGGAAAGAATCAGGAGTGGAAACTGGTTTCTGTCTCACATAGCCACTGTAGAACTAGCTGCTAGGAACACTGTGCTGCTAATAATGTGGAGGCTTTATTAAGGCTCGGTACAGAAGGACCTGGGATAGAGTAGTGACGTCTGCTGGAGGCACAGGATGTCACCATTCCACTGAGCCATCTCCCCAGCCCTAGGATGTCACCATTAATCTATGTGCCACCTCTGAGTTAAGATTGGATACCTGAATGGCCCAGCAAGAGATGCTCCGTAGCAGTGGTTTTCAAGCTGTTTTAGCAGTATAGCTATCTGTTCACAAGAAATCTCATCCAGACTTCCCATGAGGACAGCTCAACTCTTTAATAGATTGGCAGTCACTGTAGAATGCTCGGTACAATGTGTAAAAGAAATTACTGCTTTCTGTGATTGCTGCTGCTTTCCTCATGACAGAAGGACAGCATATGACAAGGACAGACTGCAGCCATTAGCTTATATTAAGTTCCCCGGAGGGCTATTGATAATCATCATTTTACTGACATAGATACTGAGGTCCAAAGAGGTTAAGTAGGAGGTTCATGACAGTTAGTGGGGCTGGGGCCAAGAGTGGGGGACCAAGTGAACCCCTCCTACCTGGGCTAGGGTGCCACTGGTCTGTTGCTATGCAGCTGCACAATGCTTGCCACTGTTCTAAACACTGGGGACTTCGAAGAAGTTCTGGTTGAAATAAATGCAAGGCAAAAGGGAGCAGCTCTACTCTTCTATCTGAAATTCTGTCTGTCTCTGCCTTCACCCACATATCGTTTTCAACAAGCTCCTTTGTCTTGACACATTAGAGGCCTGCAGTCCTGAGCAGCCCAGGGCTCCAGCACAGACTCAAGTTTCTCATCACTTTATGCTATTTGTAGGAACTGCAGGCACCTGAACTCCACCCTCTCCTCCGTCTCTTTAGCTATTCCTGAGGACAGCCTGTTGTCTTTGTGTGGGCTAAAGCGTGAGGTGGGGCTGCACAGGGATGGTACCGACAGAGAGTAGTCGCACATGAGTGCACAAGAAAGGCATCTTGCAAATCTCAAAGCCATTTCTTCCATCCACCAAGCCCAGCCTGCTCTCCATCACCATCATCATATGAAGACTGGACCTCTGTTGGCAACCTCTGCTTCCTCTTTCCTTCCATACTCCAGCATCACAAGGACACCTTCCATTTCCCCCCTCTCAATAATATAGATCTCTTCAGGTCATTCCTTGGCTTGAGATCCTTCAAGACCTGTACTCAATAGCAGTGGAAAGAGCTCTTACTTATGAAAAAACATGTGTGTGTGTGTGTGTGTGTGTGTGTGTGCGTGCGCGTGCATGTGTGTATGTGTATTCTCTCTCCAAGGAAGCAGGTTTGCAATATTTAACCTGGAATGTGACATTAAAGTGGGTACCACTTGCTGCCCAGAATGGTGTACTTACTTATTCACATCCATTTATTTAGGTCTTGGCTCCTCTGCAAAGGAATTGGAGTAGCTGGGTTTACAATATGATGTTTCCTAGACAGGAAACAACAGGAAGCTTTCATAGCTGCATTTTGGAACCATCAATCCTATGTCATGAACTGAATACAGCGAAAAATAATAAGTGAGTGTCCCATTACCCTAAAAGTCCCCATAGGAACTAAAGGATGTGATGCCTGCAGAAGCTCTTAATTGCACCATAAGGATGATTTTCGGGTCACTCAAGGACTTACCAATGCACACTAGAAGCCACTGAGTCATTGCCAAAGACACCTACAGTGCCAGTTTTGCCCTATCAGGGGTCCCTAGGCTCCAAGTCCCAGAGCTTCTCCCAAATCCTGTCTCTGCAACGTAAATGGGACTTTCTGGAAATTTCTATTCCATGCACCAATACACATATTTCATTTTTTAAAAAAGTTATTTATGGTTAAAATAACCAAATAAAGTTACTTTTTCAAAATTAGATTGCATGAAACATTTCAAAAGTACGAAAGTGGCAGTAATAAAGCTACTTCTCACCGTGGAAGCAGTCACAGTTAGTAGTTCCTAGAAGCAGCCGTGCATACACAGGCCTTTGTGGCTGGGATTTTCATTTTCAGTCAAGTAGTGGAATCCTATTGACAGTGCCCTGTGCCTGGCTTTTTTTTTTTTCTTTTCACTCAACAGTTTATCTTGAGGCCCAGTTTCACCACATATTCCTGTTATAGGTTATGACGGGCTGTGTACTTGGAATTGTGCATATGTGTACACACACATGGGATGCTAGGGGTTGAACCCAAACTCTTTGCCCTGAACTACATTTCCAACCCTTTTCTATTTTGAGGTAAGGACTTTCTAAGTAACAGAATTGCCCTGGCTGGGCTCTGACTTGTGGCCTTCCTGCCTGAGCCTCTGGGAATGTTGGGATTGCAATGCACACCACCACTCCTAGCTAAGCGGATTCTTACAGGGGATGAGGGATTTGATTCAGGCTAAACTTGAACTGACTACCTTGGGGTTGCAGAATTGAACTTCTGTCCACTTAGGCTGACCTGGGAGCTCAGAGTTTACAGCAGGGCAACTTGGGTCAGTCTGTATCAATCTTCTGTACATCACTCACAGAACTTGGCTCTTTTTTTTTTGAGAGCTTTAAAAAGCCTTTTCGATAAAATAAAATATGTTTAGGAACTACCTAAACATATTTCCAGGCTGTGGGAAATAAGGTCAAACAGTGCAATAGAAGTCAAAGGCCAGGTGAGTCTCCAAATCCACTCTTTACCCAGAAGCAGCTACTGTAGCCAACTTGTATTTTGTATGTTTTTGTTTTGAGCCTATCTTTTTGCAAGGAATGTTGTTTGTGCTCTGTTTTCTACCGGACTATATCCTACATACGTTATAACTTGCTTTTAATGTTTAGTCTTGGCCTTATTCCATTTGGTGTATGTAGCTCTACTGACTTCTTCACAACCATCTTCTTATTATTCTATTATGTAAGTGTACTATGAGGGTTTTCCTCTTAATGGATATTTAGGTTGTTTCTAACTTTTTTTTTGTTTGACCTGCAATGCCATATGTGAAGTCCATGGAGAAATAAAACAGTATATCATTGTTTGTACTTTTTCCCTTCTTAATTTTTTATACATTTCTTTCTTTTTTCTTCTTCCAATTTTGCATTTATAAATCTGGTAATATGAATAACTGGTTGGAAGGCAACACTGTGCATTACAACAAATACTGTGAAATTCATATTACTTTGTTAAGTGAAATTCTGCATCGCTTGTAATTTTTTCTGTTTTAATACTATTTTGTACTCTTTTTTTTTTTCTTAGAAATTGTTTTATTTTCCATCAGCTTCATTCCCATTTTGCTTAAAGCAATGGCAGAACAGCTCAAGACCACCCTGTGGTGGTCCCTACCCACTCAGTGGCCTGCGCGGTGGGGGCTGCAGACCAATCTTCTGTGGCCGGCTGAGCGCTCCAGTCTTCAGCAGGAAACTGCTGAATGGGAACAGGGGGTACCCGCACGCCCTCGGACCAGTCTGCGACTTCAGACTGAGCAGCAGTGGACTCTGGGGCTGGTGCAGTCCATTCACCCTGAAATTCCTTCCTGGTCACAGCCTTTTCAGCAGCAGCCTGCTCTTCTTTTTCAATCTCTTCAGGATCCCGGTAGAAGTAGAGATCAAGCATGACTTCCCATGGGTGTTCACTGGAGACGGTGCCACGCATGCGCAGCACTTCCCGGCCAGCCTCCACCATTTCAGACCCACAGAGTGAGCTCCCTTATTGTTGCACGGGACAGCAATGTTCACATAGCGTAGTGGAGAATCTGTGTTGCACAGAGCAGTGGTTGGCCGATTGACATAAGATGCCTCCGTTAGGGGGCAGCCCAGGGGTCAGTAACCACAAGACGTGGCTCTCGGAAGGCTGCCTGGATCTGGTTAGTGAAGGTTCCAGGAGTGAAGCGGCCAACAATAGGAGTAGCTCCAGTGGCATCAGAAAATTTCAGCACAGCCCGCTGGCCAGTGTTCCTAGAGGATATGATGCTGACACCAGCAGAATTTTCAATGGCCACTACGGCTCGAGCTGCCAGGAGGAGCTTCTCCCGAGTCTGCTTTAGATTTATGACGCAGATTCCGTCACTTTGCCTTTTATAGATGTGCTGTTCCATCTGGAAATCCAGGTTGGAGCCACGTAAGTGGGTTCCTGCAGCAAGGAACTTGAAGACGTCCTCCTCCTTCATTTGCAGGACATCAAGGGCTCCGGACACTGTGAAGTTTCCCTTTAAGTTACGATGGGAATCAAGAACAACGCCGTATGGATCCCTGCCTGGGCAGTACGGAAAGTTGTACTCTCTTTAAAAATAAAAAACAATATCTCTGAGACACAGAAGGAGAATGTTTTTGGCACTATACCAAATTATAGGGGCAGGGGAGATGGCTCAGTGGAATAAGCACTTCCCTGGCAAGAGCAAGGGCCTGAGTTCAATTCCCGGTTCTTCAAAAAAAAAAAATTATATCTATGTCTATATCTATATCTTTAACTATTATACATGCTTCAACATTTTCACTTTTTAAAAACAAAACATGCCGGGCGTGGTGGCGCATGCCTGTAATCCCAGCACTAGGGAGGCTGAGGCAGGAGGATTGTTGTGAGTTTGAGACCAGCCTGAGCTACAAAGTGAGCTTAAGGCCAGCCTGAACTGCACAATGAGACCCTGTCTCAAAAAAGACAAAAATAAAATAAAAAAAATAAAAAAACTTCCATTTCTCAAAACTACGATAAATCAGAAATCATGCTGGTAGGTTCAAACATAATGACTAATGAAAGGGGAGTTTCTGAGTTGAAGGGTGTACACATTTAAATTTTTTAAGAGATACTCCAAAATTACCCTCCAAAAAGAAATGTCTAGGCAGGAACGGGTAAATTATACAGAACTGTGGTTTTTTTTTCCTGTGGAGACTGTGATCAAAACCTGATGTCACTGTTCACAAGCAGAAAGAGGCCTGCAAATCTGCAGGGGAATGCAAACCCTGAACAATAAACAAAGCACCATCTGTACAGTTATCAAGAACAGGGGCAGGGGCTGAGCCGGCAGATGATTTGTCCTGGCCCCTCCTCCAGACCAGCTCCTCTGCCCAGCTCTGCTCTAATGAAGCCAGGCAGGAACAGGGTGGAGGTGAGGTGGGTGGGGTGGGCAGGGGCTTGCAGCAGAGCAGTGCTGCACAGAAAATGAGGCTTGGCCCCACAGCTCAGGAGGCTGCCATTTAGGCCCTTTGAGTGATATTTTTATTTTTTTGGCAGAACCAGGGATTGAACTCAGGCCCTTGTGCTTGCCAGGGAAGCACTTATTCCACTGAACTATCTCCCCTGCCCCAAGGGCTTTTTTTTTTTTTTTTTTTTTTTTTTGCGGTACTGGGGATTGAACTCAGGACCTTATGCTTGCCAGGCAAGCATTTATTGTACTGAGCTATCTCTCGCCCTAGCCTGCTAGGGCCTTTGAGCAAACTCTAAATGGCTGGTAGATTGCACTGCCTTAGAAGTGTTCTTTCTACACAGCTTCCTTCTAAGCTGCTCTGCTCCTGGTTTGTCATGCAATAAAACCAGGAGGATCTGATTTGCTGAAGCCCTCCAGCTCTCAAGCACCAAACTTTCCTCCAGTATCCAAATAAAAGGGATCCTTTCCCCACAGCACAGGCTAGGGGAAGATCAGCTTCTGCCCTGGACTTCTGTGTATTGCAAGGTTGATAATGATGTGTCCCGGGTCACCTTCCACCCTTACCTCATGCTCCTGAAGGAGCCACTGTTGGCCTCTTTGTTCTTTCCTCTCTTCCACGCTCACCATTGCCATCACACCTTTATTGTCCCCAATGCCAGTGGTTGTACTGAGATCTATAGGCAAAGGAGAGGGGCTGCTGTACCATCCTGAGTAGGAAACACTGCAACAAATGCAGGCAACACTCCTGGAAAAATCAGCCACAACCTTGGAGGAACTGCTGGATGCACTTCACAGGTCCTGCCCTGTGGCAAGTTGTGGATTGCTTCTTTTCTCTCAAGAGCCTTCTTTCATCACCCCAAATCTCAGCCCATTCAAGCCTCCAGGGAGAAGCTCATAAATTCCTGTTGCTTTATTTGGTCCAGCCAGTTATCTCTCTTGGAATTGCAGCGTTCTTAATAAGCTCCATCTGTTTAAATCTGGGCTGGTGCTTGCTGCCTGTGTGACCTTCTGCAAATCACTTAACCTATCTCAGCTGTCATTTCTCAACAAGCATGGTTAACTTCTTTTTTTTTTTTTGGCAAAACTGAGGATTGAACTCAGGGCATTGAGCTTGCCAGGCAAGTGCTTATTCTACTAAGCTATCTCTCCATCCCCAAGAATGGTTAACTTCTAATGTATTTAAAGCAAGCAGTAGCCAGGCATGGCAGCTTATACCTGTAATCCCAATGTTTGGGAGATGGAGGCAGGAGGATTGTGCTTTCACCTAAAGGGTAGTTGTTGACTTAAGGAAGCCTTACTGCAACTCTGGAAGTCCCACAGTTAGATTTCAATATGATTCTTTTTTTTTTTTTTTTTTTTTTTGTCTTTTTGAGACAGGGTCTCACTGTGCAGTTCAGGCTGGCCCTAAGCTCACTTTGTAGCTCAGGCGGGTCTTGAACTCACAACAATCCTCCTGCCTCAGCCTCCCTAGTGCTGGGATTACAGGCACGTGCCACCACGCCCGGCTTCAATATGATTCTTTTTGTCCATTTCTCTCTTGTAAGGAAGCTTCCTTTCAGCCTAACTCCTTAGAGATGTCACTTATACAGCATTGCTGTTTCTCAGGTTTCCTTGTGAACATGGGACACATCATTAGCAACCCTGGAATGCACAGAAGTCTGGATGGCTTGAAGGGGTTTCTGTCAGCCCATTACCCTGAGGTGTGCTCTGGTTTGTCCTGTGTGCTCTGCCCTCCTACCTTCATACATGGCATCTCCACCCAGCTGAGGTTCAGATCAGACATGTGGAACTCATCCTTCCCCCTTCCCTCCATCTTCAGCTCCCAGAAAGCCCTCTTGGGTTTACCTGAAAACCCTCTTATTTCCACTTCCACCCCCATGGCCCTTGTCCAGGCCACCATCAGCTCACACGTGGGCCACTGCAGCAGTATCCTCATAGGTCCCAGGCTCCAACTCTTGCCTTCCTACTATGCATTGCCCACCAGGGGAGCAGAGCAAGCAACTAAAGCAAACCCAGCCAGGCTCTGTAGTAGACTGCTGGTCTTACATGTACAAGTTCTGGGGTTGAATCCCTAGCACCACTAAGAATAAGTTTTAAAATGTTTGAAGGGCCAGGGATATAGCTCAGAGGCATAAACACAGCTTGCCTAGCAAGTATAAGGTCCTGAGTTCAATCCCTGGTGCTGGATCACTTCCTTCTCTGGCTTACAATGATTCTGTCACTGCCTCCTCTGATTCCCTTGCTCTAGATATCAGGTCCCTTCTTTCCCCATGTTGCCTTCAGAGCAAAGGCAGGCTTGAGGCATCCCACCTCTGCTCTCCAGCCCCTCCTTCTCCAGCCCCTAGCTGCACCCCTATTCCTCTTGTTCCAGAAGCCAGTACATATCATGCTGGCCTCTGAGCTACCTCTTCCTGCCCACTCTCCACACCTGTGGCTCTTTACAGCTGCCAAAAAACCTTCCCTGGCCACCACCTACATATGTGTGCCTCCTCTAACTTCTTTGGGTTGTTTGGCCACGTATATTATCTTTATTCTTGCTCTTTGCTTATTTGTTATGGTCTTCTGAAAAAGCAAGAAAAAACCATACACTCCCTGATGGCAGAAGAATGCGTGCTCTGACCCAGTGCCTGGTACCAAATGCACTTGTTCAATGGATGGACAAAGAACATCAGACTTGAAGGAAATGAAGAGGAAACCCGTAGGTCAATACATGGGCTTAGGAAACGTTCCACGGTAGGGGTCCCTACCTCTCCACATAGTGAGGCAGGTGTAGATCTGAGCAAGGAGCGAAGGCCCCAACACTCCAGGGGCCACAGTGTGAGCTCCGGATGTGCCACAATTACATCTCTGCACCCTGACGGCCTCAAAAGGACAGAGCTGCTGCCTCTGATGCTGATTTCCACGCAGCCACTGTTTTCTTCCACCCACCAAAGAGCCCATGGAGTTTCCATAGCAACAGAGGGCTGCTCCAGAGACCAAATGGAGATGTCTGCATCTCCTCCTAACTCTGGCGGGGGGGG
>PVKA01013872.1:31363-42805 GCA_004027165.1 Ctenomys sociabilis | reverse complement strand
CAGAAAAACAAAAACAAAGGAGTCCCCCATCACCTACAGCTCTTAAGACTGCCTTGAGAATGTTTTCTTTCTCAGTATCACTTTGGTCGTCTAGCTAGCGGTCCCTTGGAGTTTCTGAGTTCCTGCTGACAGTCTGCTTGGTGGCCCTAAAGAGGCAAAGTCTGACTTTTACACTCCAGCAGCTAAGAGCCCTTTGGGGAAACTGTTGTCATCTTTCAAAATAATGACAGCAGCATCTATCACTGACTAAGGGAATCTGTGATACACCTTGCTTCTTTAAATCATTAAAACCACTCGGGGAAAAGATGTCAGTGCTCCTTCCCTACGGGTAAGGAAACCGAGGCTTGGTCATTCTCAGGTCACGCAGCTGCCTAGAGGCCCAGGTGTGATCTGAATATTGGACATTCAGACCCAGCTTTGTGCAGGGCGTGCCAACAGCTTCATGGAAGGACGCAGATGCCCCACCTCCAGGCCCAGCCAGTCTCCTAGGCCCTCACGCAGCTCCCGCCTGACCACAGTGGCCAGCAGTTGTTGGCTCCGTCCCCAGTCCCCTCACCACATCACCCCCACAGGGATTAGATGGCAACTTGCTCAAAGTGGGAACAAAGGCAGCATTTTTAGCCCCTTCTTCAGAAATCTTGACTCCTCACCACAGGAGCAGCCCCTCGGATTGGCTGTTACCATGGCAACTGGCTGCTGCTCTCCGTCCAATTATGTCAGCTCTGAACCGCAGGTCCTCTGGGCCCGTTTCCTGCGCACCCTCCCCAGCCTGCAGCCCAGCCCCTCTGACCTCCGGCAGCTCTGAATGCTTACACTTTCTAATTGCAGCTGCCTTTCAGTGCTTGGCTCTTCTCTGAAATCTGTGTGCTCTGTATTGAACTTCTCCTCTCACCAGCCAGCTGCCACACCCAGACCCCAGCTCTTTATCTGTGGTTTATGAAGCACTTGCCTATGCATCCAGCCTTGCACTTAGCATGCTCATACACCCCAGTAGCAGGCAGCATGGACACATGAACTTCAAACATCCCACATTCAGTGGGATCCCAGCCGTGTGATTCACAGGGGGTCTACAGCGTCTGGGATCCACGCCAGCTTCTGTGTACATTCATCTATGCATTCAGCGACCATGAATACCCGTTATGTCCTGGACACTAGGGGTACCATGTTAAACAAGAGGGAATGGGAAGGGAAGGCATGATGAAAGGAAATTGATAAACAAGCAAACCAACAGAATTTTGAATCCTGGTGAGGGTGGTGAAGGAAAAGGAGGTGGGGAGCTCTAATCTCAGGACCGCGCTTGCTCTGCTCGCCACTTCCGGCAGTACACACCCTATGAAAGAGTGAGCAGGAGGCACTAGCGTCTTCTGAGCACCTGTGGATGCCAGTGGTAGAGGCCACACTTCAGCCAGTTTAGGGGGAAAAGTGCTCTGCATCATGACGTAGCGGAAGCTCAAGGTCTGAAAGTTACCAGGATTCTGTCATTGCCTCCTCTGATTACCTCACTCTAGATATTGGCTCCCTCCCTTCCCCATGTAGTGGTTTTCCCCACAAGATAGGAGTGTGACTGCTGATGGATCCTGGGAAGTTCACTTTTCAAAAGCCACAGAGGGCAGCCTGACCTCAAGGATTCTCCAATCCCAAGACCAAGACTTAAGGAGAAAAGACTGTCTGCCTCAGGCCACAGGGTCTCACCCCTGGAGTAATCAGCCACGCAAAGATGTGATCACAGAGCCCAGCAGGAGGCTCCTGGTTCCCGCCTGGATGCCTGTGGCCCAGGAAGGCCAATAGCCCTAGCATGTGGAGAAGCGAGACCAACTTAGTGTGTGCCCTCTGCCCCCATACCTCTCCCACCTTACTTCTGCTTTGTTGCTTTCAGTCTCAGCTCTGTTCCTGAGAGGTAACCTTGTAGCCTGTGCCCTAGTGCAGGGCCAGATCCGGAGGGGGAGCCCTATCTACTCCACACACAACTGATCAATACTAGATTACTGTGTGCAGAAGATTTCGCTGAAGGTCTGGACGTGACAGATGGGAATACCTCATAGCTCAAGACTAACTTAGACTCCACCCACAGACTCGTTTCTCACTGGCGTCTGTCAGCGCTCACACAGAGAATGCTGTGCTGTTTCCTCCCTAACCTCTCCCCCGTGCCTCCCCACATGTGTCCCCAAATTCTAATGCAGAGGTATTCAGCTTCCATCCAAACCAAGTTCCTGAATCTATAAAAATACACTAAGGTGATTTGCTAAACAAAAGACTCTTCATTTTGAGCCTACGAAAAGCAGAGAAGTTTTATTTTTATTTTTTTCCCATAGCATTTACTTTTTATTGAATTTGTTAATGTTACAGAGTTCTTGCACTGCCAAACCAAGCCTGAGAATCCAAAGAAGGAAATGGCACAATGAACTGCCTCATCCACCCATCATACAGTATATTAGAACTTGATTCATGTGCATTTTTGTAATTTTACCATCTTTTAAAAAATTATAACAAGAGCTGGAATATAAATCTGCTGCAGGTCTTCAGATATCCAGTACAGTGTGTCATTAAACAAAACTTCATATTCATCTCATGTCACCTCTCAATAACGACCCCCGACAAAATTTTGAAGGAAAATGAATACTTTTCAAGAAAAATATGTGGTTCAAGATCCAAGAGATTGATTGTTTCTGGTTCCTAAATGAAGTCTTCAGCTTAAATACCTTATTATTCCCTTAATCATCCAGACACCCTGGGCTGGCTCAGCTACCCTACACCAGCAGGCAGACACCACATCTGCCACCTCAAAGGTCGACATTACTGCACAGCAGGGGCCAGCAGGGGGTCAGGAGACACTGTATACAGTCCTCCTAGGACTCTCATTCCTGCACTGAAATGTTCACAACACTCAGATCCTATTGAAAAATGCAACAGCACCAGGACAGGTTTACTTACCCACTTGCTTTATACTCTTGCCTGTAGCAAGTCTGCAACTCCTGCATTTGGCAAAGGAATTAGAGAAACCCAGACTCTTGAATCAAGTGGTCACTACCATTATAAAATATTTCTAGTGAACCAGATACTAGACTAAGGAAAAACTGCTAGACTATATTAGGTGGAAAAAAATTCAGTAATCCTGGGGAGCTTCCTTAAGTCCGACAGAGAAGTTTTAGGATTATAGCTATCTACTTAATTTACCTACTATCGAATTCTTAAGAGGATCCATTCCCAGTGACTAGCACAAAGAACAGGAAGTGGGATGCAGAAGGGTCATCCTTGAACTCTGGTTTGGGCCTATGATTACGCACTGTCTCCCTCAATACTGAACTTCTGTAAGGGTGACTGGGAAATCTTATATGTGATATCTCCCACTGTTTCTTTGGGGCTACCCCGGGGCCACACACTCAGCTCAGCTCTCTTACTTTTTATTTTTTGGTGGAACCGGGGATTGAACTCAGGCCCTTGTGCTTGCCAGGGAAGCACTTATTCTGCCAAGCCATCTCCCTGGCTCTTTGAGAAAGTAGGCAAGTTACACACTAGCTAGCACCCCAATAGTAAGCATGTGAGGGAAGAATAAGAAGCAGCTCGAAACCATGGAGGCTAGGACGTTGATCCCACTGATCCCACTCAGAGAAAAGGGTAACATCGAAGGTGGGGCAAGTGACAAGCTCTGGAGAAGTTCAGGTCTGTGCTTGTGTTTCCAGAACTTGCTCCTTTCCCCCTTGGTACAGTGGGATCAGCAAATGCTAAAATGCTAAGAGGGCTGCTGCCTCTTATCTCCCTGGTGAGTTTGTAAAGACTCAAAGACAATAGACACAGGAGAAGCTGTGCCCTTACCCGTGTTTTCAGTTTATTGCCATAAACTATTATGGTCCTCTTAATAGGAGGGATTTGATCAGTTCACCCACGTGGGCACTCGTGCACAAATCTAGAGCTTTGTCTGAGACGCTGTTCGCACTCTTCAGGAGGGACAGGAGGCAGGTTAGGGAAACCAGGTGTGATGCGCCCTGTCCTGGTTTCCCTCCAAGATTTCACATAAATAGAATTACCGAAATCTCACGGTTCGTCCCTTAGAAAGTGGGTCCCTCCTCTTCTTCATCACCATCATCACCGTCACTGATGACCTACTGACAGATTCCTTCTGACTCTGGTTTAGCTTGAGTCAATTGTAGGCTGCTTCTCAAATGCGTAGCGCCCTACATCTAGGGGTCATCTGTGAACTTTGTTCATATCCTTCACTTTTTATAAAAGTGAAAAACCAGATAGACTGGAATAAGCCCCTCATCAGGAACCAGATAAATCTGGAGCTCTTGCCTTAGCTCTGACAGGGTCTGACTTCGAGCAAGTCATTTGCACCTCAGTTTCTGTTTCCTCATCTGCTAAGTGCCTGATTCCTCTGGAGAAGATTTCTCAAACCTCAGTCATTCTTCATTCTTATCCACCTTCATCTGTGTGTGTGTGTGTGTGTGTGTGTGTGGTGTGGTGTGTGCACGCACACATGCATGTTGCTGGTAATAGAACCTAAGGCATGTTGCATGCTAGGCAAGCAATCCACCACTGGTCTACACCCCCAGCCTCCTTTGTACACTTCATCACTCCTGTGTATCACCTGTACTATTACATACTTACTATTTTCTGAACGTTGAATTAGCTATTTAACTTGGCTTCACGCTAAGCAATACCAAGTAAATCACATATTTGCTGTGTAGTGGTAGTTTTTCTACTATGCACTGAAATGTACATTTTAAATCATAGCCATCTGCATGACCCCCACAACCCTGAATCCCACATACAGGAATCATTCTTTGGGAAACTCTCAAGGATCACTCCAGTTGCCACGTGTCTTTGCTTCTACTGTAAACTCTAATAATGCTGAAAAGGAAAAAGCAGCTTCACAGAGAGAGAGAGAGAGAGAGAGAGAGATGTGAACCCTGAGCCAACAGCCAGCATGACCCCTAGAACAAAATGGTTGTTTTGTTTTGACAGCTTTTCCTCTTTCCCCTCTCATCAGTTACAGACCTGGACTCTGGCAGCCCCAGCCTGAGCCTGTGTGGCCCTGCCCACTGCTTCTTGCTCAGAAGCCACACATGGGGCTTACATGTGGTCTGCCTAAGGCCTTGGTCCCAATCACCCTGTGCCTGCATAGAGGCTAGGGGATTGCTGGCACCAGGCAGAAGGACTACCATCCCACCCCTACCCAGTGACTGTAGCTTTGGCTTCTTTGGTCCTACAAATATTGGAAAGCCAGAGAGGAAAGCTGGACTCCTCCACTGGGGAAAGAGAGCAGCCAGTATTTTCCTAGTGAAAGAAATTCCTTCTGATAGCCACATATGAAATAATAACCAATATATAATCAAATCATTCAGGTTGATCTTTCACTCAAATCTGACTGCTCATCAGAATCATTTGAAGGGTTTTTAAAATAAGGTTAACATATCCACATGCTATTACCCAACAATACCGCTCCTAGGTATTTATTTCTTCATGAAAAGTGAAGCTATAATTGTCAGAAACAATCCATAAAACTCCTCTAGGTAACAAACTGAAGTTAGTCACACAGTGAAACAGCATTTACCAATAGAAAGGAATGAACTATTCTTTTTTTTTGGCAGAACCTAGGATTGAACTCAGGCCCTTGTACTTGCCAGGGAAGCACTTATTCTACCGAGCCATCTCCCCAGCCCCAAGGAATGAACTATTGATGTGATACCAGCAATGATGCAGATGGGCCCCAAAACATTATGAGAAGCAAAAGAAGCCAGAGACCCAAGAAGTACACATGACATGATTCCACTGATACATATTCAGGAACAAGCAAAACTAATCTTCGATAATAAAAATAGAAGCAGCAGTTGTCCACACAGGATGTGAGTGAATGTGAAAGGGAAGTGGCTCAGTGGAATAAGCACTCCCCTGACAAGTGCAAGGGCCCAAGTTCAATCCCTGGTTCCAACATAAAAGAGAGAGAGAGAGAGAGAGAGAGAGAGAGACCAAGGTGCCCTTGGGTACCAAAAGCACTTAGCTCAATTCTCCCATACTATAAATATCTTATTATTTCCACCATTCATCAGTTCATTGATTCACTGGTTCATTGGTTCATCGGCTCACTGGATCATTGGTTCATCAGTCCATGGGTTCATCAGTTCTTTCATTCATTCTTGTAATAACCAAGAACAAATAAGCATTGCTGCCTGCTCCGTTTGCACTCTCAGGGCTGGGCATGAATCCACACCAGCCTCCCTGAGCAGACTGCAGTAGGGAGTAATGGATGACTCACAGGAAGCTGCAGAGCAGCCTTTGCCTCTGCCTCCTTGGCTTGGGGAAGGAAAGGGATCCTGAGGCACTTTTAAACTTGTCATCCGAGTGGTCTGGGGGCAGGCAGGAGCTTTGTGGTTATACAAGCATGACTAAAGGAAGCTTCCATGTTGTTTACTTTGGGAACTTTCCAGAAGTGAACAGCAGTAGCAGAGCATGTTAAAAATGGGTTAAAATCATTATCAGATTATGAATAATTCACCAGACACCCCTGTTACCCATCACATTTTGTTCTACATAATTGCTTCCTGGAATTCTACTCCCAGCGCAGGGAATTGGGAGTAGCCATGAAATTGAATATTTCTGCCTTTGACAAGTAAATTTAAACAAAATCATGCTTAGTTTCAGCCTACTGCTGCCTATCCTCTTTGAGTTGATAACACTATCCTCCTTCCTTAGCAAAATAACTGAAAACACACACACACACACACACACACACACACACATGTAGCTTCTTTACAAGGGAAATCTGTCTGTAATCCTATTCATAGCAGGCAGCATCCCAAGAATCCTAAGAGCTGTGGAGGATTCAGGGTATGCTGGGGGAGAATTGGACTCAAACCACACCATGAACTCTGCATAGTATGGGATAAAAATGGGAATGACTAGGATAATAAAGAGTGTTTATGACTTTTCTTAATGTGATGAAATTCACACACAAGTAACTCACCCTTTTAGAGAGGGCATGTCAGATGTTGGTATATTTGTCAGATTAGGCAACCAAGTCATGTGTATTCATTTGTAATCTCAGCTGCCCAGGAGATGGAAGCAGGAAGATCACTTGCACGGAGGAGCTTGAGGCCAGCCTGGACATGGTGAGGTCCCCATGTGTGTCAGTCAGCTTTCCATCAGTGTGATAAAATACTTGAGAGCAAACAACTTAAAGAGGAAAGGTTTATTCTGGCTCATGCCCCCCGAAGTCTCAATCCATAGCCATATACTTCCATTGTTTCTGAGTCCTAGTGAAGCAGAATAGCACAGTGAAGAGCAAGCATGGAGCAAAGCAGTGTACCTCATGGCAAGGACAAAATCGAGCCTTCAAGACAATCCTCAGAGCCCTCCCTGTCCCAGTGACCCTTTAATTATGGATCCACCATTGGATTGACCATTTAGGAGGCTAGTGCCCTCATAATCCAGTCCACCCCCTGAAGACCACAGAGGTCCCAAAGACCCATCAGGTTCCACCTGTCCCCTGAACACTGCTGCACAGAACAGCAAACCTTCAGTATCTGAGCTTTGTGGGACATTTCAGTTTCAAACTGTAACACTGTCTCTTAAAAAATAAATAAACACGGGCCGGGGAGATGGCTCAGTGGAATAAGCACTTCCCTGGCAAGCACAAGGGCCTGAGTTCAATCCCCAGTTCCACCAAATAAATAAATAAATAAATAAATAAATAAATAAATAGGGCCACCCAGACAGCTCAGCAGACTAAAGCACCTGCTTAGGCAGAGTGCAGTGGCAGGGAATGGCAAGGGATGGAGGATAGGGGAGATCGATCCCCAGGGTGTGGTTAGACAGCAATTGAGACTGGGCATGGTGGTGCAATTGTAATCCCAGCACTTGAGAGGTTGAAAATGGGAGGATCACCATAAGTCCAATCTACATAGTGAGACCTGATAGACGTTGTACCAAATACATAAAATAAATAAAAATGTAGAAGATTATGAAACCCCATTGTCTAACATATCTTTACCCTGGCAAGATAAATCCCACTCTGTTAGCAGCTGCTCCTCATTGCCCTGGTAGCCAGTAACTTCTCTGTCTCTACAGGTTTACATATGGCGGATGTCTAATGTGAACAGCTCAGGCCATACACTGTCCCTCGTGACTGACTGGTTCCTTTTGCTTAATATTGTCAGGATCATCTGTGTTGTGGCACCTATCAGGATTTCATTTCTTCTTATTGCTGAATAATATTTCATTGCAGGGCTATATCAAGTTCTGTTTATTCAATGGACTTCTGGGCTATTTCTATTTCTTGGTTATCATGAATAACATCATTCAGGCACAGGATTTTGCATGAGCATGTTCTCAGTCTTCCTGGGTACATGGCTAAGCAGCGGGACTGCTGGGTCATCCAGTAACATGTACAATTTTTGAGGGGCTGCTAGACTGTTTTCCACAGTGGCTGTCCCACTTTACATTCCAACCAGCAGTGTACAAGGACTCTATCCTTCTCTAACAATAATTTACTTCTCTTGTCAAGCTTATCTGTTGTATGCAGCAGTACGAGCTGATGTGAAAACTTACTCAACGCTACTGGTTCCATATCTCCTGAGGAATGCATTCATAATTTAAGAACTTCCCGCAGAGATACAAGCATACATGAATTGGAACACTTAATTTCAAATGGTTTGAGTAAGGAGAAAAGGGGTTTACTCTGTAGATGATAAGACTAGGAGAGCGCTTATGGCCTCTAAAGGGGAGTTATAGCAATGAAGACTTCAGAGCAAATCAGCTCCAAACCTCCTCTATTGCCTCTGCCTGCCCTCATTTCATGTCACTTTCCCTGTGTCAGAACTATGCTGCCTGGCAGAAGTCTCTGAATTACTTCCAGCTCAGCAACTCCGGGGACAGAACTTCTCCTTCCCAGGACTGTGTATGCCACATCCAGGCCTGGACCCTTCAAGTGTCCAAGAAAATGAGGTTTACTACACCCATATCTGCAGCCAGACCAGGAGAACGCATGGATGTGGGTAGGGGAGGGGAGAGACATGTTGGGCAACCAAAAACAAGGAGCACCTGTGTCAGGAACCTCACAGTGGGTTATCCACAGCAGTTACTGACTAGAGCCTTTTACAGCTCAGCATATTAATATGGCTTTACTTTATATACCTCATTTTTATACTTTTATGCTACTATTATGGACTGCTGGACTGGAAGTGTTTTGCTGAATTCAAGCACCTATAATAATTGAATGCCAACAGAATACCCATCTCTGACAGGACTAAACAAAAAAGGGGATACAAAGGAAAGACCATTCTGTATTTGTATATACAGAACAGTTAGGATAAATATGCAGCTACTTTTGTGTAATTCTATGAGAAGAAAGATTTGCACTAATAGTGTTTGGACAGGATATCCTGTCTGCTTCTTGTACTATGGATAACCACTAGAAAGATAACAATGTAAAAAGTATTAATTATTGAAACTGTCCTGTAAATCAGCTTTGAAAAAAAAGGTATACAGCTACATTCTCTTAATTCAATGAATAGAGGATCTACTCTAGTAGTGTTTGTAAATAGAGTATCATGTCTGCACTTTGTACAACAAAAACAATATGCAATGTATTAATTATCGAATCTGCCCCACTGATTTGATTTGAAACTGTCTCATTGCTATTTGTTCAATAAAATTATACAAAAATAAAAAATAATAAATAAATTATATGTAGTGTTAAAAAAAAAAAAAACCCTCAGGCAGGTAAAAGGACATCTGGGACTCCTGAAATCAGCGGCTTAAATTCTTCAGGCTGTCTGGAGCCACGCTATTTACTATCAGGATATCAAGCACCTGGAAGCCCAACAGGCACTTTTCAAATTATAGGGCAACACCTGGAGAGCAGGGCCGACCCATCACTTAACCTGATTACTGCCTCATCATTTCGCTCTGTGCAACTGTAGTTTTTCCAAAACGAGTGAAGCAGAATCTGTTTTAGAAAAGGGAGGAATAGCCGGGTGTGGTGGCGCATGCCTGTAATCCCAGCACTCGGGAGGCTGAGGCAGGAGGATTGTTGTGAGTTCGAGACCAGCCTGAGCTACAAAGTGAGCTTAAAGCCAGCCTGAACTGCATAGCGAGACCCTGTCTCAAAAAGACAAAAAAAAGAAAGAAAGAAAGAAAGAAAGAAAAGGGAGGAATAGCTTCAGTAATTACAAGCATTTTCTTTACTCTCTTCGGGTTGCAAAATCTGAGAAGGGCTCTCAAGGGGCTTCAGAACACTTTTCAAATAAAGTTGCACCAGATATTCAAGCCCACACATTAAAAGGAAGAAATGAGCGGAACCCTAGGATGGCTGCGCTGGAGGAGCCCACGGGGACCACCTTGCTCTCCGGCTTACTTTGCAGGACAGCCTGAGCCCCAAGCTGCAGGGGACCTGCCTGGTCATGAGAACGGAGGGGCGGCCAGTTATCTCCCCACCGGCTTCCCAGCCCTACACTCTGCGCCCTCCTCCCTCATGAGAACAAACTCGTTCTGGGTACATCTACAGGCCTCCGTGGGAATGAATGCAAAGGTTTTCCAGCTTCAATTCCCTCCTCGCTTCCCTCGCAGGGGCGCCATCCAACTGCGCCTTGGGGAGGGCTTGCTGCAGTCAGCATCGCTGGGACCAGAGCGCCGCGGTGAGTCACAGGCGGCACAGGAAGCATCTTAAACAGAGGCTCCAGTGGGAGAAGAGGAGAGCGCTTGCAGAAGAGCCGCACCGAGGGGCGGCCAGGACCGGAAGTGGCTCGCGAGCGGATAGCCCCAGGAAGGGCCTGGGGGCCGGCGGCCCGGAGAGCTCCGCGGGCGCCCGGGGCATTCCAGACGAGGCCCTGACCTGCGCGTGCGCAGTCGACCCCTCTCCTCAGGGACACACGCTGGGGAAAAAGGCTGGGGTCTCTCTAGCAAGATTTTTTTTTTTTTTTTGCGGGACCAGAGGTTGAACTCAGGACCCTGTACTTACCAGGCAGGCGCTTATTCAACTGAGCTATCTCTCTGGCCCCTCTTGCAAGAAATTTTAAAAAATCCATAATGTTTAGTGGATATTTCCAATATCTAATGATTACATCCATCACTGGGAGTCGGTACAAAAATATAACATAATAGTAATTATTTTATTTATTTTAAAAAATTCATTTATTTATTACAGTGTCTCATTACACAGCACGGATTCTTTTTTTGCGCGGGGGGGGGGGGGGCCCCCCGGGCCCCCCCGGGGGGGGGGGGGGGGGAAGGCAGGGGGGGCGGGGGGGGGACCCGGGGCCCCGGGGGGGGGCTTTGACCCCCGGGCGTATCTTTTTTTTTTTTTTTTTTTTTTTTTTGTCTTTTTGAGACAGGGTCTCACTGTGCAGTTCAGGCTGGCCTTAAGCTCACTTTGTAGCTCAGGCTGGTCTCAAACTCACAACAATCCTCCTGCCTCAGCCTCCCTAGTGCTGGGATTACAGGCCTGCG
>PVKA01013872.1:19740-31263 GCA_004027165.1 Ctenomys sociabilis | reverse complement strand
TTAATGCTCCTTTCATCTCCCCTCCCTCTCCCTTACATCGTGTTTGCATCTCCTTCTTCTTTTTTTGGCAAGAAATTGTAAGAGATCTTTATTCAAGGACTTAGTTTTTGTCTTATGGATTGCAAATATTTCATTTATCTTTTGACTTTTCTCTTCCAAAGTATTATTCATGATCATGTCGGTCAGTTTGTTCTTTGGTGTCGCCTCAGCTTTGGTGTCAGGGTGATACTGTCAGTATGCTCCCTGTGGGCTCTTTGTGCCATTTCAAAATTCAATATCCTTTTTTACTGCAATTTTAAAATTTCAATTTCAATCTCAAATTTCAGTTTTTGAATTGAATTTTCTTCCACTATTTGGGAGCATTTAAATGTTGCAATTACCTGGAATTTATTTTGATGTAAAATGTAAGGTAGTATTGTTCTGGTTTTTTTTTTTTTCTGTCATGATTAATCAGGACCACAATAACATTTATTGACTGGTATAATGTTTTATAGATGGACTTACTGACAGAACATATACTTGGTTGTTGTTGTCTTAATATATTTAAAATCCTATGACACACCTCCCTTCAAAAGGTGGAAAGAAGCCGGGCGTGGTGGCACATGCTTATAATCCCAGCACTCGGGAGGCTGAGGCAGGAGGATTGTTGTGAGTTCGAGACCAGCTGAGCTACAAAGTGAGCTTAAGGCCAGCCTGAACTGCATAGTGAGACCCTGTCTCAAAAAGACAAAAAAACCCAAAAAAACAAAAGGTGGAATGTAATCCATATCCCACTCTAACCCAAAGCAAAGTGAATTAGTAACTTATAATAAATAAAATATAACAAATGTCATATTCACATGTAGAAAATGCTAAACATATAATTAATGTTATAGGTTATAAAAATTTTCCTTCTCTTTAATGGCAAGGATACTCATAACATTATTACTATATATATATATGACTAGAAGTTAAACCTCAACAAAACAAACAAGAATATTTTTGAAAAATACATTTTGACAAAGGTTTAAGAGGATCACGATGTAGCTCAATGGTACTTACTTACCTACTATGCATGAGATTGTGGGTTAATTGATTCCCTGCACCAGAGAGGGAGGGGGAGGGGAGGGGAAGAGAGGGGGGAGAAGAGGAGAGGAGAGGGAGGGGGAGGGGAAGACTCATAAAAGCAGCTTATGGGTATCAGCTCAGCTGACCAGTCCTTTCTGGGACCCAGAACATGGTTCAGTATTTCAAGGTCAACTGCTCAAGTCAGCTGATTAGCCTGCTTGACAGACTCGCCCTAGGGTGTCAAAGAGCTGGGTGGAACCAGCTCCAATAAAAGAAAGAACAGAAACACGGGAGAATGCCCTTATGCCAAGTGGGACATGGAGGGATTTTAAAGGTCTGCACACAATGCCATGGAATTGTTTGCTCAGTGTTGAAGCAAACACTCTACGTACAAAATAGATAGGTAAGGGGGCCAGGGAGATAGCTCAGTAGAATAAGCGCTTCCCTGGCAGCGCAAGGGTTTCGGTTCAATCCCCGGTTCCGCCAAAAAAAAAAAAAAAAAAAAAAGAAGAAGAAAATAGACAGGTAAGACTGCATACCCACTGGCCAAGAAGCAACACACACACACACACACACACACACACAACCAACGTAAGTGTTCTTCGAGCACTGTAATGTAAGCCAGTGTTTCTGCGGTGAGGTACACATGCTAGATGATCTTAGTGGTATACCGATAAAGTTGGAAAAACTCATTTGCAGCAATGGGAACTGAGCCCAGGGCCTTGTGCATACCAGGTAAGCAATCTATCCCAGTGCTACAGCCTCAGTCGTTTTTTTTTTTTCCTTGCAAAAACATCTTGCTAAATTGCCCAGGCTAGCTCCAACTTGCAGTCTTTCTGTCCCAGCCTCCAGACCAGTTACAGAAATTTGCCACTACACTCGGGTTAGTTTTTCAATAGCTATGTCTTTATTTTAATATGTATGTATATAAATATGTATATATGTGTAATGAACTGTCAGTCTATATAGGTACCAGTTGTTTAGGATAATGTTTTAATTTAAAAGATGACTTTAAGGCCGGGCCTGGTGGCACATGCCTGTAATCCCAGGACTGAGGGCTGAGGCCAGAGAATCACTGAAGGCCAGTCTGGGCTACAAAGTGAGTTTAAGGGCAGCCTGATCTGCTTAGGGAGACCCTGTCTCAAGAAGACTAACAAACAAACAGAAAAGACTTTAAAGAAAAATTTTTGCAGAACCAGGGATTGAACTCAGGCCCTTGCACTTACCAAAGAAGCACTTGTTCCACTGAGCCATCTCCCTGGCCCCTTTAAAGAAAAATGTTAAGAAAATAGCACTGGGGAGATAGCTTGGTAGTCTGAGTGCCTACCTGGCCAGCACAAAGACCCAGGTTCAATCCCTCATACCACATGCTATGCAGGCCCCATGCTGAGCTGGCCACCAAAACAGGGTATAGTGGCACACATCTGTAATCCCACTGCTGGGGAGGCTGAGATAGGAGGATCTCTATGAGTCTGAGCTGCATAGTAAGACCCTGTACCAAATAAATAAAAGTTTTAAAAAGTTTTTTAAAAGAAAGAAAATAATAAATACCAATAGTACATGGCTACAGAAAAAATATAAGGAAAAGAAATTTGTGAAGTGGTATGTAGATCTTTGATGTTTACAAAATAGTGGTTCACACCACCCTTCCTCCATGAGCTGATCCTGGAGGCAGTCTGGGGGTTCTGGAAAGGGGAGGTCCACAACAGGCAGGTCCATGCAGTGAATCAGGAGGAAAAGTAAATCAGCTGTGTGTTCAGAATTTAAGAGCCATCAGAAACTGCCTGTTTAGAAGCCACCTCCTAGAAAAGCCAAGACTTTCATGAAAACAGTATCGGTTTCTCTAGAGGAGCTTCCATCATGGTTGCTATATAGATTCATCTTAATTCTGGAGCAACTGGAAAAGGCTGAGTCTCTCTCTTTTTTTTTTTTTTTATTTTATTTTTTGGTGGAACTGGGTATTGAACTCAGGCCCTTCCACTTGCCAGGCAAGCACTTAACTCTCTACTGGGCTATCTCCAACTGGAAAAAGGATTCTTCTCCTTACCAGGTGATGTCCCTAGAGAACACGCAAGTCTCGCCACAAAGGCACTTTCCATCTGTCTGGTCTACAGGCAAAATGGCTGCCTGACATCTGACAAACTGATGGCCTAACAAGGGGTAAGGCTGTATGGAAGTGCACATTTGTGAACACTAAATTTACTAAACAAGGAAAGATACTGGAACAGTGGCCTCATTTTGAGTGACCAGTGTCTTATCAGTATCTTGAGAATTTAGTTTTCCTATCAGTGTTCTGAAAGTGTTTCTTTTCTTTCTGCTTCCGAACTTGGGTAAAACTACCTTCAGGTACAATAAGAACTCTGTAACAGGTTTAAATTTCTCTTGGGGTGGAGGATTCTCAGAACCGCTAAGGAGAAAACATCTTTCTCGCACTCAGAAAATGCTGTGGGCCTTACCAACATTTCCCTAGGGCCCTTCAGGCCTACAGCCCTGTGTGGCACCTAGAAGAGGACACAGTCACAGACACAGACTAGAAGACTAGTTCTTCACGGTACCGAACGTGACTGGGAACAGAAAGGAACACAACAGGAAGGCAGGGAGAAACTGCTAAGGCAGAAAGTACGGGGCTGCGGATGGAACCAGTCATCGTGAGGTCCCACCCCCACTCACAAGACGGGGCTGTGGCAAGGTGAACTGTGCTTCCCTCCCAGAGCTCCCCGCTGGGCCGTGAGCCCAGAACAGCAAGGATAACTGTTTGTATGGATTGAGGGTTTACAATGTGCCAAGCAATGAATACTTTGGTGAATTATCTCACAGGAAAGGGAAGTCAAGAACACAGGCTCACCGGGCGTGGTGGCGCATGCCTATAATCCCAGCACTCGGGAGGCTGAGGCAGGAGGATTGTTGTGAGTTCGAGACCAGCCTGAGCTACAAAGTGAGCTTAAGGCCAGCCTGAACAGCATAGTGAGACCCTGTCTCAAAAAAGACAAAAAAAAAAAAAAAAAAAAGAACACAGGCTCTGAAATTATTCCTTCAGTCAGTGAATTCTATTCACAGCACACTATGTAGTGGACACTGTTCCAGATGAGGGAAACAGCACTATCAAGGTAAAGTCCTTCCTCTTAAGAATTATGCCAGCGACTCCACTCAGACCAAAGTTAGGTTCTGCCCTTTATTCTTATTTTAACTGTTTAGAGTTTATTTATTTTCTGGAAGCACTAAGGATTTAATCTAGAGCCTTCTCCCTGAACTACATACCCAATACTTTTAATATTTATTTTTTAATTTTGAGATCGGATCTCACTAAGTCATTAAATCAGGCTGGGCTTCTGCCTCAGCCTTCCAGAGTGCTGAGATTATAGGCACATACTACCACACCATGCCCAGTTTTTTTTTTTTTTTTTTTTTTAATAAAATATGCTTTAAAATTTCTTTTTTATGTTTATTTTCTTTTTTTTTTTTTTTTTTTTTTTTTTTTTTTTTTTTTTTTTTTTTTTTTTTTTTTTTTTTGTCTTTTTGAGACAGGGTCTCACTATGCAGTTCAGGCTGGCCTCAAGCTCACTTTGTAGCTCAGGCTGGTCTCGAACTCACAACCATGCCGAGGATTGAACTCAGGCCCTCTACATATATGTTAGGCAAATGCTCTATTACCACTTAGCCATATCTGGAGCCTGAATTTTAATCTTTTAAAGAACTGTCATCTATACCACCTTAGGATACCTAACTTCCCCCGACCAGCACCACTGGGAATTGAACTCAGGACCTCACACTTGCCAGGCAGGCACTATGCCCCAACCCCTCCCCACATCTTTGAAAACACTTGTGTTTTGTGTGAGACTAACCATCATAACAAGCTTCTCTCTCTTCAGTTTCAACCTGCATCTCCTTCAGACTTGGTGATGTTGAGCATTTTCCAAGTGTTGCTGCCATTTGCATACCTTCTCTGGAGAAATGTTTAACTGAGTCTCTTGTTCATTTTAAAATCAGGCTATTTCTTTGCTACTGCTGTGGGATTTGTAGCAAGTTGCTCTACCCGCATTTATTCCTGTCTTCCCGCAAGCCCACAGGGCCCAGCACAGCCTTGGGCCCTGTCTCCTCGGCTGCCCTCTCCCCACACAGAAGAAATGGCATCTTGAAAGGGCACCTCGGGCAGGCCAGACTGATAAATGAAGTCTGCAGAAGCAGCTAGAGACAAGAAGTAAACAAACTTGGGAGGTAGGGGAAGGGAGGTCAGGCAGGGAGAGAAAACAGACACATGCCCATTCTCTCAATCCAGTCCATATTGAATTAGGCACCAAATATCAGTCCTCAAATGCAAACACAAAGTGACTTCTATGAATTTCATCTCCAAGCTTCATAAACTAATGAGTCTTTGCACATTCTAGAGCCATTCTTCCTGCCTCTCCCAAGATTCAACAGCAGCAGCAAAGAGCAGAGCATGGAGAGAAAATGGGGAGGGGCCTAAGAGGTGCTAGTGTTGTACAAGCAGAGGGATCTTAGGTTGAGGTGGGCTGGAGAGTGATTGTATCCATGTCTCTGTCTCCCATGGGGCATCTTAGAACAACAGTATATTGAGGAATTTGATGTTCATGAGGAAAGTGAGGCTACAATGAGAATTGGGCAGCAAAGCTGTGGCAGGGTCATTAGGAGTTCTAGAAAAGCCAGCCAGCCATGATATGCTCTTAAATACATTTATCCCCTATGAGTGACTCCAGCCCTGCCTCTGTCTCCTGCTCTTAATATGAGAATAAGTAGTAACACCCAGAGACAGCCTTAGCAAGTCTGCAGTGGCCTAGGAATCTGCATTTTCTCCCAGCTGCACAAGAGGAAGGTGATACCAGTGGCAGAGCAGACACTCTGCATCACTCTGGTTACTGGCAGCGCCACAGGGGATGCCCAGGGCATAGGGGGCAGGGGCTCTTTACCTTTGAGATTATGCACAAAACATTTAGAAGGTGCTGACCTTTGTACCCCTTGACAACAGGATTCCTCCCTTCCC
The DNA here is from genome assembly GCA_004027165.1 of Ctenomys sociabilis. Lineage (NCBI taxonomy): Eukaryota > Metazoa > Chordata > Mammalia > Rodentia > Ctenomyidae > Ctenomys > Ctenomys sociabilis. Next base: position 25,217 of record PVKA01013872.1, on the reverse strand, counting down.
AAGGGAATTTGCTAAGAAGCACTCTTTATTTTTCAGGGATTTGCCTTTAAGTCTTTTTGCCACATTACAGGTGGGAGGGAAAACTCAGGAGAATGTGTGTCAGAGGACCCTCCCAGTGTGGAAAGCATGACCTAGGAACTGGAGACCTACAAGGTATAAGTATAAATTGAGCAAGCTGATAAGACATAGTACCTGGAACACAGCAAGTACTCATCAGAAGGCATTATTATGGGCCAGGGAGATGGCTCAGTGGAATAAGCACTTCCCTGGCAAGCACAAGGGCCTGAGTTCAATCCCCAGTTCCACAAAAAAAGAGAAGGCATTATTATTATCTATATATATATTTTTTTTTTGGCAGAACCAGGGATTGAACTCAGGCCCTTCCGCTTGCCAGGGAAGCACTTATTCTATTGAGCCATCTCCCTGGCTTATAATTTGTCTTTAATAATATTAGCATTGAGCCGGGCGTGGTGGCGCAGGCCTGTAATCCCAGCACTTGGGAGGCTGAGGCAGGAGGATTGTTGTGAGTTCGAGACCAGCCTGAGCTACAAAGTGAGTTTAAGGCCAGCCTGAACTGCATAGTGAGACCCTGTCTCAAAAAGGCAAAAAAAAAAAAAAATAATAATAATAATAATAATATTAGCATTGTGCCAAGTATGGTGGTGCATGCCTGAGGGATCTATTGGTTTCTCAGTATAATCTGTTGCACCCAGGGAGAAACGGTAGCAGGAATGTGGAAAAGATAGAAAGAAGACAAGAGGTGGGTCAGGTGGTAGCCTATCTGCCTGGCTGATGAGATGACCCCCAGCACCACAGTAAGGGCAGTTGTTGAGGCCTTTGCAAAGTTAATAACACATTACACAAGACTGCTTAGTGACTAATAGCTGGCATTAACCAGTCAGGATACTTATCTCAGGACTGAGGTAGCTTGACTACGGCATGGAGGTGTAGTCTCACTTTCACATGTTTGACCAGTTTCCAGCTTCCCAACACACACCTCTAGCCCAGTTGTTTGGGAGGTCTAGACAGGAGAATCTCAAATTCAGGCCAGTTTTAAGGTCAGTCTGGGTAATACAGTAAGACCTCAGCTCAAAAAAATCACATGGAGACTGGGTATGGTGGCACACACCTATAACCCCAGCTCTTGGGAAGCTGTAAACAGGTGGATCACTACGAGTCTGATCTAGTAGTGAGACCCTGAACACCCTGTATATCCTTCCCTAAAATAAAAAATAAAAGAAATAAACCCACATGGTTGGGCCTACAAGATAGCTCAGTGGACTAAGCGCCTACTTGGGCAAGCACAGGGACCAGGGCTTTGATCCCCAGTCTTGCATGCTGTGCTGGCCCTGCCATCCAGGGTGCGCTGAGCTGGCAAAGAGTCCAGGCATGGTGTTGTGTGCCTGAAATCCCAGCGCTGGGGAGGCTGAAAACAGGAGGATCTCTGAGTCCAAGCTGTGTGGTGAGACTCTACCAATGAAATTTAAAAAACTAAAAAAAAAAAAAAAACCATGATGACAAAAAATTATTGGCTTTAACTGAGCACCAAGTCCTGACTTCTTCCTAGAGACAATGGTCCATTTTCCTGTGGGGAGCGTACGTCATTCATCCCAGGATCCTGCTGGGGCTGCCAATCACAGAACACTATTCCAGTCCTGACAGTTCCTTTAAAGCCTATTCAGGGGCTGGGGAGATGGCTCAGGAGAATAAGCGTTTGACTGGCAAGTGCAAGGGCCTGAGTTCAATCCCTGGTTCCACCAAAAAAAAAAAAAAAAAAAAAAGCCTATCAGCTAGGGTTTGCTAGGAAAAGCCTTCAGTATGTTAAGCAGGAATCAGGTCTGGATTGGTTATTGTTTTAGGTGTGGGATTAACTAGGGAATTTTTTTTTTTTTTTTTTTTTTGAGACAGGGTCTCTATGCAGTTCAGGCAGGCCTTAAGCTCACTTTGTAGCTCAAGCTGGTCTTGAACTCATAACAATCCTCCTGCCTCAGCCTCCCAAGTGCTGGGATTACAGGCCTGTGCCACCACACCTGGCTGTTTTTGTTTTTCAGTGCTCAGCAGAGCTTGTGGATTAGCTCAGCTATTTAAGCACCTGCCAGGATAATCCCAGTCAGGCACACAGGACCATGGTTTGATTCCTAGCTCCCCTTGCCTTCCCAGACCCACACTTAAGGCAGCCTGAGCCAGTCAAAAAAGATGTGTATACACACACACACACACACACACACACACACATTATATATATATTCAGTGCTCAGAGTTTAACCCAGGGCCTTTGCACTAAGCTATATCCCTCCCTTTTTCATTTTTCATTTTGAGACAAAGATTCACTAAGTTACTAAGTTGCCTAGGCTGAGCCTGAATTTATAATTTTTCTGCCTCAGCTTTTTTAAGCACTGAGATTATCAGTGTGTACCACCAAACACGTCCTTAACTAGAAATTTTAGCATTAGCATGAAGGCTAGGGAGGCGGAGCCATTGATTACCCCCAGTAACAGATGAGAAAAGCAAGGCGGGTGTTATGGCTTTTATCCAGATGACTCCAAGTCTCATGAGGTCATGGGTGGGGAGTTTCAAAGGTACTTGGATTAGTGAGTGTGATTGTGGATTAAGGGTATGACACTGGTGTGAAGGGTATGGAGAACAGAAGCCCCACCATGGGTGTGAGTGAACCAATCAATAGCCTTATAGCCTGGATGGAATATGAAGGGACAGAAAGAAGACAAGCTTGCTGCTGCTGCTGCTGCAAGCTGCTTCACTGTCTCCTGCCTGCCTGCCACGGACTGTTCCTCCTCTGTGATGCTCCTCTGCCAAGCCATCCTGCCTTGGAGCCAGCCAACTATGGGATGAAGCCTCCACAAACTGCATGCTAAAATAAACCTTTCTTCCTTTAACTCTGGGTGTGGGGCATCTTGTCTCAGCCACAAGAACTGTAACCAAGCCGGGAGGCCTTACTTTAGCCTTTTGTTAAAGGTAGCACAGACTTTCAGAGGGGCCTTCATAGTATCTCACAGCTGTGAATGACTTTGGAAAGAACAGTGTTTCCTTTTGGTTTCACAGCTAGGTCATCATCTCTGTCCTTCTAGTCTGCTTTTTTTCTTTTTTTCAGTCCAAGTCAGTTCTTACTTTTGGTCTCAAAGTTTTATTCTTTCTACTCCAAGTGTGATTTTGTCCAACACACCCTTTCTCAGGATACTTTACTGCAAGAAAACAGTGCATGAGTGCTCAGCCCTCATCCGCCTATAGTGGGAAACCTTGGCATTGTACAAACCGAGCTCAGTGCTAGGCAGCACGTCATGCCCTGTGCTCTAAGTGTGGGCAAGCTCACACTGAGAACCGGCACTGCACACTCCCAGGTGGGAAAAATCACTGCAGCAGTCCTCTAAGGTCAAGCCCAAAGGAGGTCACACTGTAAGCTGTGGAGGCTGAGCAGCTTGTCACTGCCTGAGCACTTCGGAGCCTCTCTGAGGACTTCTTTTGATTCAGAAGATATCCCAGTTTTTTCTCCAACTGAGCTAATCAATTGCTGTTTCTTACAACCCCAAAACCTGAAATAAGCTGGAGGCTCTAACGTTGAATTCTGGGATAGAGAGGAATAAGATGTGGGTCTACACAGATATGCTCAATGTCTACCTATGATGCATGAGGGGATTCTTCATTTTGCCAACTAGTTCACCCCGAGTCCTCCTCTTCTCTCCTTGCCTCATTCTGAAAGCTCCCTGACTGATCACAGCATCCGCGGTGCTCATCTTGCAGTAAGCACCAGCAGATACATTGAAGAATGACTGAATAGACAGTCATCTCCATTTCTACAGATAAGGAAACAGAAACTCAGGGGATCATCACTGGGCCTATGCACACACACTTAGCAAGTGGTACAGTGGGGATTCCAAGCCCGCCCAGGGTGTGTCTCCCCATTCTACCCCATTACACTCAAGATGCTCTCCTTCCCTGTTTATAGAGGTAGACCAAGGTGCAAAAGAAACACTCTTTTGTGATAGAAAAATAACATTCTACTGGGGCAGTTCCCCAGAAACATAGAATTACCACATGACCCAGCAGTTTTGCTACTCGATATCTACCCAGGAGACCAGAAAATATCCATACCAATAAGTGCACATCCATGGGCGTCCACAGCAGCGCTGTGCACAGGGCTGAAAGATGGAAACAGCCAAAGCGTCCATCAGTGAAAGGCTGAATAAGCCTACGGGGCATGCATTCACACTATTCCATCTGCAAGAAGGATTAAAGCATTCACACATGTTCCACTGATGAGGGACCACAAAAGCATGCTAAGAAACAGGATTTAGACAGAAAAGTCTGCATACTGTATAATTCAAGTTAGATGAAATATCTAGGATGGGCAAATGCATGGAGTAAGGTCAAGATTTGTGGTGACCAGGGAGGAGGGAGGGAGCAATGGGAATGAATGCTGTTTATCCAGAAGAGAGCTTCTGTTCAGGGTGATGAAAGTGTTTGGAACTGAAGACAGTGGTTTACAACATTGTGAAGGCCCTAATATTATGCCTCTGAATTGATTATTTTAACATTACTAATTTTGTTATGCGAGCTTCAATAATCAAAAGCCACTGAACTATATGCTTAAACATGATAAATTTTATGTTATATATATTTTACTGCCAAAATAATTCACACATTTCTGTGAATATAGCACAACCACATAGTGCTTGCCTGGCAAGTACAAAGTCTCAATTCCCAACACTAAAATAGTAATAACAATACCAAAATAATTCACATATTCTAGAAACTACTGTGCCACTCAAGAATATCAAATGTTTTCCATAACTCTTCTCATCTAGCAAAATACAGAAGGTACTAAATGACTGATGGCTATGTGTGCGCACACATGTGTATGCATGCATGCATTAAATAAGGTCTTGCTACGTAGCTTGGACTGGCTTCAAACTTGCTATCTTCCTGCCTCAGCCTCTCTAGTGCTGATATTCTGGGCTTGTGCCACCAGATGAGGGTTAATTTTAATTCTTTTTAGCACTGTGCTATAGAAGCTCTTTTCCAGGGGCAGAGCAGCTAATCCTGGGTTCAAACCATGGGTGGGCTACTGACTAAGTGATCCTGGGTGAACTTACAACCCATCTATGCAAGTTCTATTTTTTTTTTTTTTTGTATTTAATACAGGGTCTACGGGGTCTCACTACGTAGATCGGACTTGCAGTGATTCTTTTTTCAGTTTCCCAAGCACTGGGATTACAGGCATTATGTAAGTTTTTTACCAGTAAAACTGAAGTAACCATGCCTTCGTCACAGAGTTGTTCTAAGCACTAAGTGAAAATACACAAAGTAGCTGGATTGGTCTCCAGGATGCAGCGAGTGCCCAATAAATACCAGCTGTGATGATGAGGGTGCTTACCTGTAAGCTCAGTGGGCCCAGCTGCTCCCAGATCCTCCATTGTCACACCCGTCCCCTGGGCCCTCTCTCTCTCTCTCTCTCTTTCTCT
>PVKA01013872.1:6283-19640 GCA_004027165.1 Ctenomys sociabilis | reverse complement strand
AGACTGCTTGGTTCTTATTTCTATCAGCAGCCAAGCTCCCAGGAAGTGAATACCACATAACATCAGAATGCTTTCTGTCCTCCATTTGGCTTCTCCTGAAATTCAGCACATTTACTATGAGCACTTTCAGATCAGGATGATCACTGTGGACCAATACTGCCCTGCCCCATCCCAGCAAAGACTCCTCATAGCCTGGCTACTTCCTGTGCTCTGTGGTGTGTAAGGATCGGGCTTTGAGGCGTGTACAGCACTCCACACCACTCAGTCTGACTCGCAAGTGCACTGGAATGCAGAGGAGTCACTGGCTCAGAAAGTGCCCTGTCCACACCTGGGAACTTTCTGTCTCCTGCACAAACACATTTTTTTGGTTTGTTTTTGTTTTTCAGAATCAGGGATTAAACTCAGGCCCTTGCGCTTGTCAGACAAGTGCTTTTTTTACTGAGCCATCTCCCCAACCCCTGATTTTTAATTTTTAAAAACGTATTTATTTTGGTTGTTTTGACGACCTGGTCTGCTATGTAATTCAGGTTGGCCTTCAAGCTATGTAGCCCAGTCTGGCCTTGAGCTCCACATGATCTTCCTGACTCAGCCACCTGAGTACTGGGAGTACAGGCCTTGCTCTTCAATTTTTTCAACCATTGTTTTGAAAATAATGTAAATTAATATGGGTAATGCGCCATAAAGGATACGGAAATCAAACAGTACCAATGAGCTATGGGGAGGAAGCTCCCTCTGCCCTGGTTTGTTTCCCACCCTGATCTGTTTCTGGGATATCCTTCCTAGATACAATCTCGTACTTGGGAGCATAGGGTATGGTTATTTTTACCTCTTTGACCTTCAGGCATTTTCCCCCAGGGTTAGGGACTGAACCCACGGTGTGTGCCGGACAATTATTCTACAACCGCGGTACAGCCCTGGCTTCCTTGGCTTCCTTATGCATATTTTAGCACAAATAATGCTATACTCGGAACGCTGAACGTCGCTTTTTATTTCGATTGACGAGTTTTCTTAATGGCGGCACTACAAATTCTGACGTTACCCATCAGAAATAGAACAAAATAGGGTCCATTTCATCGGTACACCAAAGTGTATTCAACCAGTCTGACTGATGGGCACTTACAGTTGTTCGAATATCAGTAACCGGGGGGCACAATAAGTGGCCTGTCACAGGAAGTTGGATTTCCTTCTTTGGGGGATGAGGCGACACTCAGCTCTCCTCCCGGTAGGGCGTGGCCTGTATTTCCCCCCCAAGACTTTGTCCAGGCACCTTCAATATCATGTGCTCCCTCCTCGACCCCCTTTTTTTTTCTTCAATAAATTTAAACTTTAGTCAGAGATATTTTTCCTCCACAGAAACTGGCACTTAAAGTGTATGTAAGCGGCAAAATACCCTTCTCTCCCCCCCACACACAAGAGAAATGCTTTTTTAATGCAGGTTGGGCTAGAGAACTGAAGGATAGACTTAGAATTAAAAGTACTTATCTTTACTGTCAGGAAATAAAAAAAGAGCGCTGCTCTTGGCCGAAGGTTAGTAGTGAACGGAAACCGTCACTAACGAGACAATGTACGGTCCTGAAAACCTCCCACCGCGGAGAGTAGGCGGATCCCGCGCCGCCCCTAGAGGCAGCCAATCAACGGCAGCTTTTTCCACGTCAGCCAATCAGCAAGCGTCTCACTCGGGTGACCGCGCTTCCAAAGATAGACAAAGGCGGAGTTGTGCTCGCGGAGCTGGAAGTTCTTAGATCTCCGCAGCTGCTCCCCGCCAGCCCTCGGACGCCGAGCTTCCAACAGCTTACATAAAATGAGTTCTGGCTGTTGGGGAAGACAGGGCTGAACCGGTCCGGTTCTCTCGCGGGCAAACAGAAAGTGGGCGTGTGTGTTTTCAGCAGGTGCCAACTTCAGTTTGATCTAAGTGTGAGCAGCTGGACCCCCCCTTTGTGGTTTGTTGTGAGTTCACAGTTGTGGCAGATACACGAGGAGGCTGTGAGCCGAGCAAATTAGATCTCTCTCTTTTTTTTTTTTTTTTTTTTTTTTTTTGGTCTTTTTTGAGACAGGGTCTCACTATGTAGTTCAGGCTGGCCTTAAGCTCACTTTGTAGCTCAGGCTGGTCTCGAACTCACAACAATCCTCCTGCCTCAGCCTCCCGAGTGCTGGGATTACAGGCCTGCGCCACCACGCCCGGCAGATCTATCTTTCGTGATGTGGCTTCCATTATTTTTATTCTTTTCTATCTGTTGTGTGTGTCTGAACGTACAAAATAACAAAAAAAAAAGCATAAATTTTCTGAGCAGTGGACATTTCTTAAATGAGGAAAGGTCGTTTTGAAGCTTTCTGTGCAGTATGCAATTGTTCATTTAATATAAAAAACTGGAAAGCAAAAATCTACGATAGCACATCTTAACAGTTAAGTATAAAAGAAACAGGGTTTCCTGTTTCTCCTCTCCTCCTTCTCATCATCATCATTTTGTCCTTTTTTTTTTTTTTTCCAGACAGTTGTGACTGTATTTTAGTCTTTTCAAAAGAAAGCCCTGGGGTTCCAGACTCAAGTATACCTCTGGGCTGGGTCCACTGCTCCAAGTCATACGGATAGGGAGCCTTGCACCCTCCTTAGGTTCCTCATCACCAACTGTGAGGACAGAAGATGCAACAAAAGAGGACTGCCTCCTGCACAGCACGTGTTGATTTCAGCTGTGGCATGATGGGAAACAATGGAACTCTTCTTGAAACTGAGCGGTGCTGCGGTTCCTGCCATGCTGATTCCCATATACTTCCTTCCAGTCTCTGAAAGTAGAAAAATCATCTTCTCTGGAGACACTTGGTAACAGTTCCAAAAACGAAAACATGCTTCAAAGCACTGTTCTCTATTAGGAACTAGTTCAGCTGGCGGATAAGCTGGTTGATGCGCTCGCCCGATAGCTGGGTGAGCCCATCTCCGTGAGGAAGCCCACGCTGTTCTTGGTAATGTGCTGGGCCACAGACAGGTTGGGAAGGGTGCAAGAAGCAGGTGATCTCCTGGAAATCGCCCCTGGGAAGGAGATTTCCTATGAGGTCTTCCAGGCAAATGACACCAAATTTGCCCAAGTGCTCCTTGATCACAGTGTTGTCCGTCAGCAGGAAGGTCTTATTCTTGTCCTTGCCCTGTCCATGTGTCAAAATGAGTTCCCGGACTAACTTCAGATTTAGAAATTCCCAGGTCACATAAGGCTCCACTATCTGCAGCATTTTGAGTTTAACAAAGATAGCACCAAACAGCTTCTTTAGTCTTGCAATGGTCTGCTCTAGTGAACTCACCCTGTTAATACTTTGGAGGTGGACAACAAAGGCCAAGGAATGTTCACAGGTGTTTCCAAAATGCAAGGTTTCACCTCTAGTCATTTTACACCCAGGAATCATGAAGAAAAGATTCCAGTCGCTTAAATTTGATCTCTCTTACCTTCCTCTCTCTTTGCGAAAAGTGCCTGCTTTGCCTGGGTGTCTTTGAGGGCTTGATAAGCCTTCATCTTTTTCAGATTTTCCGTAACCAAGGGGATCTTTTTCTTTGCTCTTCTTCTGCAATCTTGCCAGTATAAGGGCTATTCATTTTGTCTCTTTGAGACAGTGCTTCACTATGCAATTGAGAGTGGCCTCAAACTCCCAGGGATCCTCCTGCCTCAGCCTTCTGAGTACTGGGATCACAGGCATGCACCACCATGCCAGGTTTCCTCAAATATTAATTCCCTTAGTATTAGTTGAGAAAATCACACAATTGATAGACTCACACATTTTAAAAGAGAAAGTCAGATTAAGGGCCAGGGAGATGACTCAGTAAAATAAGCACTTCCCTGGCAAGTGCAACATCCTGAGTTCAATCCCCAGTACTACTAAAAAAAAAAAAAAGACATTACAGCAGCATAGCTTTCCACACTATATCAGCATCATTCAGCTAAAACAAAACAAAACAAACAAAAAACTGAACATACTAACAGAAGTATTTTCTGTCCTTAAATTGCAGCATTTTCAAATGCTAAAATAAAATCTATTGCCAAAATAAAAATGGCTCACTTCATATGTCATAGCCACAAGTAATAATAATACAGAAAAAACTTCTGTGTGATTTGTTTAATCACAAAAAAAGCTTGCTTATAAGAGAAGACTGCAGAACAGTAGCAAAGTTCTGCACAAACTTTTATTGCAGTTAATGAAAAAATTTTACTGCTTTATTGGTGATAAAGCAAATAAAACTTTTAGTGGATGTTTGCATAAAGGTACAATGTTTATTCAAAGTTGAAGCAAAGCATGGATGATTTTATGGAACGTGTCAGCTGTCTTGCCATATTTTGCATAATGCTCACAAATAGCTTTGGATCTCTTCCATGGAGCTTGAAGGAATTGTTGTGAAATTGTTTGCCTACTCCAGCATTTATAGCATTCTAACTGAGCAGCTATAGTTTTATGATTCTGTTAACATTTGGAATGTTTCATTTCTCTCACTTTCAAAAATCCATTTGCAATCTTTAACAGATGCAAAAAAAAAATCTTTAACAGGTGCAGTTGAGAGAATCCTCCATTTATTCAAAGCACTGTTAATTTCGGAGAAAAGCCCAGAAAATTCTTGACTTTCAAAATAATCCACAAAGCCTATTTGTTGTTTGTCGTTATCTTCTCTCTGTCGTTTGTCTGAGACAAGGGCTGGCTCTGTGGTCCAGCCTGGCCCTGAACCCTCTCATCTTGTAGGGGTCCTCCAGCCCCGCCCTTCCGAGGGGTAGCATTACAGAATGCAACGAAGATGCCACGCCTGCTTTCCCTTCCTTCACCTTCTTTTCGGTTTTCTCTATTTTACTTTTTTCCCTACTTTTTATCAGTTATACAGGTAAATGAGTTTCATTTTGGCAGATTCATACATACAGATTTGTACTTTGATCATTTTCTTACACACACACACACACACACACACACACCATAAACCTCCTGGCCATTCCCTCCCTATGGGTTTACATTTGAGGGGATCCAAGGTATATTTTGCTCATATCCATCCCCTCTGTTCCACACCTTACACCCCCAACTCTCTTATCTAATAATAGTCTCTCTTCTCTCTTCTCTTTCGCAGTCTTTTTTAGATTCTACATATTAGGAAGCATTATTCATAGTTCTCAACATCCGTTTAGTAACAAGTTTATGCAAACTGAAAAAGTGTTATAAGATATTCCCTCGCTAAAAAGAATAAAAGTTCACGACAAAGTTCCTCCTTGTCAATGAGCAACGATTTAAAAAGTCATTGATCAGGAGATGCAGTGCAGTCCCAAAGAACAGGAAAACAGGCGACGCCGTGAAGGATGGTGTTCTGTCCTTCCACTAATCAAATCTGACCTGTAGTTCTCAGAGCTGCCAGCTTTGTACCTGTACACGCCCACTATGCTGACTCCTAATGCTGATTGCGAGCGTGAGTTCTCGTTAATTAGGTGTTTAATAGCCAAAAGAAGAAAATAGACAGTTGACTGCGACCACTGCAGGAGTCGTGTCAATACTTACACAGGGGTCAGGGAGAGAACTCAGCAGCATCAGCGCCTGCCTGACGAGTGTATGGTCCTGAGTTTGATCCCCAGTGCCAATAAATAAATGGATGAATGAATAAAATGTAACTGGAACACAGCATGTGACTTCAAGGACTCTTACAAGCAGCTTATGCAATAATGAGGGAGCATTGCCGGGGAGGTGGCTCAGTGGAATAAGCGCTTTGCTGACAGGCACAGGGGCCTGAGTTCAATCCCTGGTTTCCCCCCAAAAATTAATGAGGGAGCATTAAGGAGAACCAAATCACCAAGGAAACAGAATGAAGGGCCGGGTGTAGTGGTGCAGGCCTGTAATCCCAGCACTCGGGAGGCTGAGGCAGAAGGATTGCTGTGAGTTCGAGACCAGCCTGAGCTACAAAGTGAGCTTAAGGCCAGCCTGAACTGCATAGTGAGACCCTGTCTCAAAAAGACAAAAAAACACGAAACAGGAGAATCACTATGAGTCCGATCTGTATAGTGAGACCCTGTAGATCCTATAGACCCTGCCCGAAATAGAATGAAGGAGGTGTGCAACTTCGATGTTTAGGCTTCATTTCAGATAAACACTAAATGTGTTTTTAGTATAAGTATGTCCTGCAGAGTATTTTCTTTTTTTATCTCAGAGTATGTGTTCATGCCAAATTAAAAAATCATTCAAATGTTACTGGGTATCCTGTATTTTTATTAATTAAATCTGGAAACTACAACTCCCCCAGTGCCTGTGCTTCTGCCTATCTGCCCTGCCTTTCTCCTCCTCTTCAAGATCAAATCTTAATTTTTCAAGCCCATCTCAAAACCCTAGAATAATAATAGTGATCCATTAGCGAAGGTGAACACTGCTGGGCAGTGCTCCTGGTCTGCACTCGTCACCCAGGCCACTACTCTTGATTCTGTATTGTAAACTATAAGGGAGCTAGGATTTTCCTACTTAGGAATGAATCAGCTGGGGCCCAAGGAGATTAGGCAGTTTGCCAGAATTTACGCCATGCACATGGTGGGCCTGGGATTCCAGCGTGGCCCTGGAGTCCTTTCCTTTTTTTTTTTTTTTTTTTTTTTTTGTCTTTTTGAGACAGGGTCTCACTATGCAGTTCAGGCTGGCCTTAAGCTCACTTTGTAGCTCAGGCTGGTCTCGAACTCACAACAATCCTCCTGCCTCAGCCTCCCGAGTGCTGGGATTACAGGCCTGCGCCACCACGCCCGGCTTCCTGGAGTCCTTTCCTGAACACACCAGCTGCATCTGTCCTGCTCTGCTCCAATTGGCCTCTCCCGACTCTGATCCACTTTCCCGTTTAACATTTCAACCACACAATCAAGGAGTTATTATATTGTCTTTCCTTTGTGATGGAACGTAAAAGAACTAAAAATCTGTCCTTATGTCCCCATTGAAAAGGAATTCTTCAATAGCCCAGGGGTTGAAGCCACTTAAGCATGCATCTACAGATCAAGAGATAAACGACACCTCCTTCATTCTATTTCGGGCAGGGTCTATAGGATCTACAGGGTCTCACTATACAGATCGGACTCATAGTGATTCTCCTGTTTTGTGTTTTTTTGTCTTTTTGAAACAGGGTCTCACTATGCAGTTCAGGCTGGCCTTAAGCTCACTTTGTAGCTCAGGCTGGTCTGGAACTCACAACAATCCTCCTGCCTCAGCCTCCCAAGAAAGGAGATGGGGAAACAAAGCCAGGCAAGGAGGGGTATGCCTGTAATTCCAGCACCCTCATATCCCTACCCAGTGGGGAGTCTCAGTTTCACAAGATGCAAAAGTTCTGAGGATTGGCCACACAACATTGTAAGCACTCTTAACACTACAGAACTGTAGATGGCAAACTTCATGTTTTGTTTATGAGGGTTTTGTTTTTGTTTTATTTTTACACAAGTAGAAAAAAATTTCAGCTTCTACCCACTTCTTTCCTCATAAGGAGTGTTTCTGATGATTTCAAGTGGGTTTTTGAGGGGAAAGAGACAGAGAGAGAGTGAGAGAGACAGAGAGAAAGACAGAGATGGACAGACAAAGAGCGACACCAAAGTATTTTCAGAGAAAGAACTGGGAGAAATTGACTGGGGAGGAGGAAAACGCAGGTGAACTGAGAGGAAGGCAACAGGGAATCCTCTTTGTCTAGAGTGTGGGTGTGGTGTTAAGGCAACAATAATTTTTAGAGTCAGCAAGGTAGTTCAGCAGTCTAAGTGCCTGCCTAGGCAAACTCAAGGACCCGGTTTAATCTCCAGTACCACATGCAGAGCCAGCCCTTCCCCAGGCATGGCGGGGCATGCCTGTAATCCCAGGACTGAGGAGGCTGAAAAACTGTAGGATCACTGTAAGTCCAAGCGGTGTAGCAAGACTCTGTACCAAATACATTAAAATAAAAGAATTTTTATTTGGGAGATAAGAGTAAGTGGCAGAGAAAGATTCTTGAGTAATAGTAAAAGAAATAGGGGATAGAGAATTTTATAACGGGTGCTAGAGTTCTGATTTAGGTCCTCTTGGCCCATCTTTAAGCAACAATAACAAAAATGTGACTTTGTTTGCTGGGCTGCTTCTTTTAATTTAATGTAATGAAAGGATAAGAATAATATTAGGTTAAGCCCATGAAATTGCTGACATTTAATAGCTTTTAATCCAGAAAAAATGTCAATTTCATGTGGTTTAATTTACTAAAGACACGCTTCATAGTATCACCATGTAATAACACAGGGCCAAATGCTATACATGTGCATTGTGACCCTCACAGCCATCCTCAGGAGCAGGCCTTGTTATCATATCCATTCTATAGTTGAGGAAGCCGAGGCATAGAAACGTTAAGGGAAGCGTTCCAGCTAGCAGGCACAGTGGTGTGTGCCTATAACCTCAGCACTCTGTGAGGCAGTATCAGGGCCATTACTCTGGGTAATTTTTTTTTTTTTTTTTTTTTTTTTTTGGTCTTTTTGAGACAGGGTCTCGCTATGCAGTTCAGGCTGGCTTTAAGCTCACTTTGTAGCACAGGCTGGTCTCGAACTCACAACAATCCTCCTGCCTCAGCCTCCCGAGTGCTGGGATTACAAGCATGCGGCCACCACGCCCGGCTTACTCTGGGTAATTTAGTGACTTCAAGATAATAAGGTCTGGGAGAGGTAGTTAAGTGCATGAAATCCTGAGTTTGACCCCTAAGACCAGAAGAGAGAAAAAAAAGGAAGGAAAAGAAAGAAAAAAAGGAGAAACAAAAAATGAGAAGAATTGTCTCAAGTGATAAGTCACTGGGCCTGTAAGATAGCTCAATGGTCTAAAGCGCCTTCTTAGCCAAGCTTAGGCAAGTGCTCAGGTTGAATCTCTGACATCACATGACACTCCAGCTCCATTTCCAGGGTGGGCTGAGGAGATCTAAAAAAAAAAGAGAAACTACTAAGTCACTGATCCAGGATATGAATCCACTGGGCTTCAGGGCTGATGCTCTGAACCACACAGAGCTTTGGCTTTTATGTACAAAGTCCTGAGCTGAACAGTTAAGACACAATCTCTGTGGGATTCAGTTACCATTAAAATAAGTCAAGGAGGCCAGATATGGTGGCAAAGGCTTGTAACCCAGCACTTGGGAGGATAAGGCAGGAGGACTGCCATGAGTTCGAGGCCAGCCTATACTATCAAGTTCAAGACTGGCCTGGGCTACACAGCAAGACCCTGTGTCAAAAAAAATCTTTAAAATAACATAAAAGCCTCATGTGCTCATGGGCCAGGCTTGGGGAAGGTGACTAGATCATGGGGTGCTGTACCCATCAGTGAAATCATCTACTGGTAAGTTCAGCAGCTGGTGGTAGGCTGGTTGGTGAGGGCTGGCCAGGAAAGGCAGGTCCCGGGGGGAGTGCATTATTCCCCTGCACTGTTCCCTTCTGTGCTATCTCTGCTTCCCAATCACAATGACCAGAGCAATATTTCCTCTGTGCAGGCTTTTCCACCATGCTGCTCTGCTCTGCCCTGGAGCTGGCAAACCAGAAACTGAAAACAAGTCAAAATAATCCCCTCATCCTGTAAGTTGTGTGTGCCAGGTTTATCCCAGCCATGAGAAAATGACCAACACAGCCTCAAGTGAGTGGAAGACAGAAACTGGCCAAAGAGAAGGCCCAGTGGCACATAGGAGGAGCCCAACCACAGAGGGGTGCTGTGTGGATGTACACAGCAGGAAGTGGAGAGACTACCAGGTCAGCAACTGCCCCTCTAGCCAGAAGACAGTGGGGATAGGAGTTGAATCTGCTACCTACTGTCCCCTGCACCTGTGGATATATAGCTGCACATCAAATCACTCTACAAGCTGGGCATGGTGACGCATGCCTGTAATCCCAGCACTCGGGAGGCTGAGGCAGGAGGATTGTTGTGAGTTCGAGACCAGCCTGAGCTACAAAGCAAGCTTAAGGCCAGCCTGAACTGCATAGTGAGACCCTGTCTCAAAAAGACAAAAAAAAAAAAAAAAAAAAAAAAAAAAAAAAAAAAAAATCACTCTACACTTTACCAGTTTAACATAGCAAATGTTTATTATACCCCAGCTTCTGTGGGTCAGGAATTCAGGCATGATCTAGTTGAATCCTTATGCCTGAGAGTTTTTCATGAAGTTTCATGTGAGATCCTGAGCAAGATACAGTCACCGGGAAGCCCACAAGGGTGGGAGGCCTCATTCCTGAGATGGAGCTTGTGGCTATTGGAGATCTCATTTCCTCACCTTGACTTTTTCATAAGACTCCTTGAGTGTTCCCCAGCATGGCACTAGTCTTCCCTGGGCAGGTGATCTTAGAAAGGAGGATACCATAATGTCTTTTATGACTTAGCCTTAGAAGTCTCAATAATCATTTCCATAGTATCTTTTAAATTGAGGGAGCTGGGAAGATGGCTCAGTGGGCCGGGAAGATGGCTCAGTGGAAAACTGCTTCCCTGGCAAGCACAAGAGCCTGAGTTCAATCCCCGGTTCTGCCTAAATAAATAAATAAATAAATAAAATAAAATAAATGGAGGGATTTCCCTATGCATTGTGGGATTTCCCTATGCACTATGGGATAGGTCTATTTGAGAGAATGAAACATGAGAGACCATCTTAGAGGTTGGCTACCAATTTAAGTTACTAAAATTCATCAACATTAATCACCATTACATTTTCAGAACCAAAAACAGCGAAGGCACATTATAGAAGAAAGACTCAATGAATAGCTTACAAGTAAGTGAGAAAGACCACAAAGAAGAGGTGGCACTTGAGGGTTGGATGCTATACATGATCTTAGCCAACAGACTGAGAAGCAATTGAGGGTTGGATAGACTCATAAAGTTTATTGAAGTTTTTGGAGCTTTCTTGTTTTTTTAATAAGACCAAGTCATTCCTTTCATAGAAACACTAGTAGGGAGTAAATATTCCTCCATAATTCTGCCCTACAAATCAAAGAAATCGCAGTAAAACTACATGAAAATGGAGACATTCAGTAGGATGAAGATTCAATAAACTATGACTTAAAACCCTAAGGAGGGCGTGGTGGTGCACGCCTATAATCCCAGCACTCGGGAGGCTGAGGCAGGAGGATTGTTATGAGTTCGAGACCAGCCTGAGCTACAAAGTGAGCTTAAGGCCAGTCTGAACTGCATAGTGAGACCCTGTCTCAAAAAGACAAAAAAAAAAAAAAAAACCCTAAGGAACAGGGGCTGGGGAGATGGCTCAATGGAGTAAGTGCTTCCCTGGCAAGCTCAAGGGCCTGAGTTCAATCCCCAGTTCTGCCAAAAGAATAAAAAACAAACAAACAAAAAAACCTTGAGCATGGTGGCTGGTGCAGAACAGATACTTGGGTCAAGTGCTAATTTTACAGGTTAATATATGCCTATGCATACTGTATTTTCTGAAGATGGCCATACTTACATATTTATCTCATCCAGCATGCTCTTCTAAAAATGTTCCTGAACTTCTCACACAGAGAGACAGGGGTATTTTTTTTTTTTTTTAAAATCTGGGCAGGAGAGCCGGGCATGGTGGTGCATGCCTGTAATCCCAGCACGCGGGAGGCTGAGACAGGAGGATTGTTGCGAGTTCGAGACCAGCCTGAGCTACAAAATGAGCTCGAGGCCAGCCTGAACTGCATAGTGAGACCCTGTCTCAAAAAAGACAAAAAAAAAGATAAATCTGGGCAGGAGCTTGCAATCTCCCCAACCCACAGAACATAGCAGAAGTGATGCTATGTGATCTCTGAGACTACCTTAGTCCATTGTCGCCTCTGTATGCTCACCCTGGGGACCTGGCTCCATCCCGTGAGGAAGCACAGGCTGCTAGCCCAGGCCACATGTGAACACTCTTGTGAGTGTAAGCTTACCAGGAATATGCACCACAGTGCTTTCCTGACCCCAGCCCCAGACTCTGCATCTTTCACTTGATGTCCCAGGCATCACCCCTACTGTGCCTGTCTAAAGTTGTAACCCACAGGAGATACTACAATTATAATTATTTTAAGTCACCAGGTTTTGGTGTCATCTATTATGTAGCAATAGTTAATTAATAAAGTACCCTTCCAGAATTTCCTCTAGTTTCAAGGGAAAAAAATTTTTTTTAAAAATATATGTGGACCAGGAAGATATTCAGTAGAATAAGTGCTTGCCTGGCAAGTGCAGGGTCCTGAGTTTAATCCCTGGTACCACAAAAAGAAAAAAACATTTACGCATCAGTCATTCATTTATTCACCTAGGGCTGGGGAGATGGCTCAGTAGAATAAGTGCTTGCCTGGCAAGTGCAGGGTCCTGAGTTTAATCCCTGGTACCACAAAAAGAAAAAAACATTTACGCATCAGTCATTCATTTATTCACCTAGGGCTGGGGAGATGGCTCAGTAGAATAAGTGCTTGCCTGGCAAGTACAAGGGCCTGAGTTCAATCCCCAGTTCCACAAAAAAAAAAAAAAAAAAAAATCACATTTATTCACCCAACTGTGAACAAGTGTTTTTGTGCAAACTCTGTGGATGAAGCTGGACATTCTGGGCATGGAGACAGGGTGCTTGCCCAAAGCAAGGATATATGAGAGGACATGAAAATGCATACCTACAGAGTTGCAGGGTAGTCACAGTTCTTCTAAGTTGCTGACCATAGTTCTGAGACAAGAGTCTGGGAGAATGTGTGGGTAACTGTTGTGGTGTGGAAGGCACATAGATGATAGGAGAGCAGGACAGGAGCCTGTCCTTTTGGTTGTGTTGCAGGCAGCCTAAGTAAGAAATATTGTAGGCAGTCAGACGGGGTCAAGTTGAAGGAAATAACAACACCCAGAGTCCTTACAACTGTGGGAGGGATGGATGCCCCTGATGTAATCAAACCTAAAGACTGGCATCCAGGATTGCTCATTACTCAGGAAGAATCACTGTCTGAAGGCTGCAAGAGAAGGTCCTGTTTTACATTCATGGCCGCTTGCTATGTGACTCGCTCCCCCATTTGGTTCTGGGCCTAATCAATTTTACCTGAGCAATGGTACTTGTAATCCCATCAGTTGATCATAAGTTTTGTCCCACCCTGCATCCACCTAAGCAATTTTCCATTTTCTACACTATAAAAGTCCCCAGAAGAGACAGCTTCCGGCCCTTTTGGCCGGAACCACCATCTTCCAGTAATTTGCCAAAATAACTAACACAAAGGGCAAGAGGAGGGGAATCCGGTATATGTTTTCCAGGCCTTTTAGAAAACATGGGGTTGTTCCTTTGGCCACTTACATGCGAATCTACAAAAAGGGTGATATTGTAGACATCAAGGGAATGGGTACTGTGCAAAAAGGAATGCCTCACAAATGTTACCATGGCAAAACTGGAAGAGTCTACAACATTACCCAGCATGCTGTTGGCATTGTTGTAAAC